>VXAX01007965.1:1916218-1932231 GCA_013399835.1 Leptocoma aspasia
TTTTTTTTTAATTACTCATTCCTCTAATTCAGTTGGGTTTTTCAAAACCACCTGAAGCCACCAGAGTACTGTACAACACTGGGGAGAAAAAAGAAGCTGGAGCTTCCTGAAAGCTACTACGCAGACAATGCACACACATACTCATTTGAAACCTCAAGCAATACTCCCTCAGTTAACTTAGTTAAAATAACATTTCTTAATGTGAAAACATCAACTTTATGATCAGAATACAGATTTTTGATACCTGGAAGTACAGCCTAATGCAGAAGAATTGTAACAGTCACAACAGTAAACATTTCTGAACCAAAGTTTGATAAAAATTGTTATTTTACTATCAAATGCATTTACGTTATTTCATGAATTTTAAGAAATTTTCACAGAACTAATTAATCCTATAAAACTTTCTATATAAGGATCACATTACCACAGACACATGTGAGAACAAAGTCTCTAGATATCCCACCATGACTATATTTTTCTATACAGGTTTAATATGTAGATTTTACTGCAACTTTTTTTATTATTAGATCATTTTTAGATTACAGGTAATATACACTGAAATACTTTATCCTATAATTAATTCCTAATTTGAATGCTTTCAAAAATAACTAATAGAACCTTATCTGTTTTCTCCAAAAGTGTGAACACACATTTTTATTAAAAGCCTCCTTTTAGCTTTCAGCTTAGACACTTTAAACGCTGATACTGAGAAAAAGTACTTATTATTAGACATGTCATCAAGTGAAAAACCACAGAAGCAACTAACCCATGAATTAGACTGTCACCCACAGGGAACATCAAGTGAGTGATGGAAATTTCTACTCTCCAACTTCTCATAACGTCATCATGGTTGAGAAGTTTATTCTTGTCTGGTGAACTTGAAAATATAATAATGCATCCTCTGAAATTCTTTTTCCAAGTGTTTCACTGCACAGTGTAGCAGTTTGCTTTATCCCTCAACAGCATATAGATCCTTCTCAAGGACCACTGTGAGGTGGCAGGGAAGGAGCAACCTTCCCACTACTGTGGAATGCCTCAACCATGTCAGACCAAAAATGACAAGCAATGCCAGATTTTGCACAATCAGGCATTCTGACATCCAAGTCAAATTCCTTACTTACAATGCAAAGGTAAAATTTAGAAAGCAGAATTCTAATCCAATGAATGTGCAACCATGTATGAGATGGAAATAGTTACCACAAACCTACAGGGCACCAGTCTGCCGGCAGCACCAATGCAAACGTGCACAAGAAGGAGAAAACAAAGTATCTTTATACCACCTAGAGAAAGAAGAATGAAAGGATAAACACTCATTTTGACCTTGCAAGTTAAAACATATCAAATACTGTCTTCAAAGATCTTGGAATAAATTTGCGATCCCGAAGAGCTCCTGAAGTGGCATTTCCTTCAAACAGCGGGCAGTTATAGCACTGGTGCTGCAACACATCTACTGAGCGTCCCCCAAAGTACACACAGATATTTTGTTAATAACCAGCAGAATACGCCCACACTATGATGAAGAGCAAGAAATTAGCTTCCACTACAGATCTTTGCTTCTTCCTGGTGCAATGGAGGAATTCCCCAAAGCTGCCCTCATAATCTCATGGGCAAGTGTCCCAACCTTCATGCTACCAACTGTGTGATGCGACGCTGATCCTAAAATGTGACATAAATGGGAAAACCACTTCTAGGTCTCCACTCCACCTCTGCACTTATTACAAAGCCCACAGATCCTTTTCTTCCACAACCTACTACTCTGCTGGTTGCCTCATTTACAGTACAGAGAGTGAAGGATACAAGCATCCATCTGTCACAGAGGGGGAGGTTTATGGCACAACTGCCTGAGTTGCAGCTTCAGAAATCACCACTGCACAATGGCAAGAATGAGAACCTACAGCAACAGCTACCGGTTTTGAAATTATTTCCTGTCCCTGCCTGTTCACTACTCACAGGTGAAGAGACAGCAGATCGGCATAGCAAAATAAGCAGCCAGACCAAGCTACTGTTGCAGAAGAGCTCTTGCAGGAACAACTTCACCCCCTGGACTGCTATTCCAGGCTCAAGTGTTGACCTGGGAGTGGATCTTATTGCCGGTTGATGTGAAGTGATGAGCCAGCTGATGAGCAGCGGCTGCAGAAGCTCAAATTAGCTCAGGGCAATTTCCGTGGGGATCCCTATTGAGCTTACACCGCAGCTGCAGACAAAACATGCTATGTAACAACTCTTTTTCCCCCATCACCCACAACTTTCCCAAACCCAGCTGCTATAAGGCAGGCACGTCACTTTCAACCAGACAATTAACTGCTGGAGGCTACTAAAATGGCACGAAATACCCACAAACCAGTTTTTAAATGCTTATACACAAGATCTGTGAATTAAACCATAACTCATACACATCTGAATGCATAGTACTTCCCAAATGTACTTATGGAATCTGCATTTTGGGTGGTTGTTTTTCCTGCATTAAACCATCATACAGATATTAATCTGTTGTATTCCAAGACCTGTCCAAGGACCTGCAGCGGGCTCACCAACCAGCAGTGATGTTTGTTTGCAAGTAAAAACAGTAAGAGTAGCACTGCAGGAACAGTTTTTCACCAAATGCTTCTAGATTCAATCCAGAAGCTGAGAGGTGAATAATACTAGTATTAAGAAAGTTAATAGAGAAACCTGTGATCATGCTTTAAATCTGTTTTTAAAGGTACAGGCAAGACTGTAATCAAACATTTGCCTGTACATTTACTGTTCAGAAAACTGCTAGGTGTAGCCTAGGTCACAAACTATTAAAAAAAAAAGGAGATACAAAAAGAAAAAGAAAAAATAAGAAAACCTTTGTTTCTAAAAGCAACACTTGAAATAGAAACTGAATCAGGTTGAAAGTATCAAAAATATTCACCTCATTTAGCAAACTTTTCTTCCTTCCAACCAGAGAGCCACGTTACCATACTACTTTTAGTATACACAGTCAGAAATATCAAGTATGGCTACACCACAAGACCATGTGGAAATCCCCACACGAGCTTGAAATGAAATGAGCTAGCTCTGCAGAAGCAGAATAGCCACAGTTTTGTGGCCTTCAATGCTATGCTGTTCCCAGGGCTCACACTAACCAGGCTGCACTGTGGCATGCTGATATAGAAGCTAATTTGCTTTCCCATATAGTACTGCACTGCATAATACTGTTATGCACAAAAGTCTTATGTATTCAGTACATGCTTCATTTTTCCTTCAGTCATACCACAAAGCATTAATTTACATAGCTTTATTATTTTCCCAACGCCTCTGCACAGCAGAGTTCAGTCCTGCCAGTTATGCAAGCAGAGGAGCACAGAGATCCCTTCTTGCCCCAGGGATTTTTAACAAATTGCTAGCACTGCACTACAAGGTTCACAGAGGTAAAAGCCTAAGTTGCACCAGTGAGTTCAAAGGGTTCTCCTCGCTCCTACTACAAGAAATAGCTTGTGTACAGTAGTCAAAGTAGTCAAATATTTTCCAGATGGCACAAGTATATATGCTTTAAGAGATGGACTCCAATTTTACCTTAATAACAACTCTTAACAGGCTTTCCTACTAGACTCTTGTGTGGTGCATAAACAGCATGAAGAATATTGGGAGGGGATATTACAATGCCTGCAGAAAGGTTTTTTGGTTGGTTTTTGGTTTTTTGTTGGTCTAACTGGTTTAAACTGTTGGTAAGGCCTTTGTGTCTTACAATGGAAAGCCTTCCGTGTATCATACTTTGCCCTGGGATGCAGCCTCTTGGCAAACAAAGCAGCACTACAGTAAAGCAAACAGCCAGGCCATTCACACACTCACACGAGCCTTTGCAGAACTGCTCAAGTGTTTCAGCAGCATTGTTCATGGGATCGAAGCTGCCAGCAGACTGCAACACAAGCAACCAGCCTGGGTCTGGCACCACAGCCCACCTCTCAAGCACACCCAAAGGCAGGTGCCGCCAGGATGCCCCCTGAGCACGCTGCAATGCTCTTTGACAAGTCAGCTCAGCTGGGTTAGTGCTCTGACAGGCCATTTGCATATGTCTGTGCTGTGTCTCATAACAGTACCCAGAGCCACCGGCCCCTTTTCCAGAGCATACCAGCTCCTCCAGTATTCCAGATAACAGAAACAGTTTCCACAGCAGGGGCAAACTTTGTCCTTTTAAAAGGTGGTGTCTTTTGTTTCCTGGCTTCCCTATCTCACAGTTGTGCCATGTACCAGGTATGTTTATTTTTACATTTACATCTCCTCATCTCTACATTATAGATGTTAATCAGTCTGTCAGAGATGGCACAGCAGGCTGCAGGAGCCTTCAGTGTGACCTGGCATGACCATTGCTATTGCTGCTGAACCAGGTGTCCACTTATTTTATTCAGGGTCACTGATACAGGTCCCGTTATCCACCGCCACTGCCTTCTGCCAGACGTTCCCAAGCCCCAGGGGCAGAACACACACGTACCGTTCCCTGGTGCAACATCAGGCACCAATTCATTAACTACCTGAACCATCAGATTCTGTGCATCAGTGACAGAATCCCACTCCTGCTGCTACTGCAGCAACTTCTGCTACACACACAGAAACAAGTCTGAGGGCACAGGGACACCTGAAACTGCCACAGTTGTGCCCTAGGTGAGCATATGTCACTGCACTTAAATCCACACCTCTACTGGAGTTTGTCAGTGCACCCGTACCAGCCAAGTCTTACTGTAAAAACCCACCTTAGGTCAACAGGTAAGTTCAGTAAGAACATATGCTGTATTCATTTTTGAGAAGGAAAAAACAAGTACAACACTGGGTATGAAGCTGTATCAGGGAAGGTTTAGGTTAGAAAGGTTCTTTACCTAGAGAGTGACGAGGCATTGGAACAGCTCCCCAGGGAAGTGGCCACAGCACCAGCCTGACAGAGTTCCAGAAGCATTTGGACAATGCTCTCAGGCACATGGTGTGACTCTTGGGCTGTCCTGTGCAGGGCTAGAAGTTGGACTTGATAATCCTTGTGGGTCTTTTGCACATCAAGATGTTCTATGATTTTCTTTCTGCAGAATGACATATTATCTAGTTTTTTCCCCTACCAAAGATATGTTTCTTATGACAACCATTTCCCACTCATCCTTCTGATGGACCAAACCTGGAAAAACTTGTAAATACTGACCATGACTTTCCACCCATTCAGTCTAACAAGGATACTTTTCCTCCTACATTCTTTCTCATAGAATTATACACAGACACACACCATTGAAAAGTCCCTCTACAGTATCTATTGGGGGGCATGGGGAGAGATGAAAAACCGGGAGCTGCAAATCAAGGTACAGTACTATCAGATCCATCCGAAAAAACACTCTTCCCTTATTTGGATTCCTCATACAAAATACAGCTATGACTAACACCCCTTTTTAAATGCCAGAATTATTCCCCCTAGTCAGAGGGTGCTTTCACACTCAAACAGATTTGACAGACTCAATTAAGTTAGAAAAGACCTCTGAGAGCATCAAGTCCAACCTGTGACCAAACACCATCTTGCTGACAAGACCAAGACCATGTGCCACATTCCAGGCTTTTCTTAAACACTTCCAGGGATGGTGACTCCACCACCCCCTAAGGCAGCGCATTCCAATATCTAATTATCCTTTCTGTGAAGAAATCCTTCCCCATGTCCAACCTGAACCTCCCCTGGTACAGCTTGAGGCTAAGTCCTCTGGTCTTGTCCTGTCACTGGTTACCTGCAAGAAGAGGGCAACCCCCACTTTGCTTCCTTTCAGGTACTTGTAAGGAGTGATAAGATCACCCCTGAACCTCCTTTTCTCTAGGCAAAACAACCCCAGCTCCCACATCCACTCCTCATAGGACATGCATTCCAGATGCTTCATCAGCTCCACTGCCCTTCTCTAGATATGCTACAGCACCCCAATGTCATTCCTAAATTGAGGGGCACAGAACTGGAGACAGTACCTGACACTGCCTCACCAGTGCTGAGTACAGAGGGACAATCACTGCTCTGGTGCTGCTGGCCACACTATTCCTGATACAGGCCAGGATGCCATTGGCCTTCTTGGCCACCTGGGCACACTGACTCATGTTCAGCTGGCTGTCAACCAGCACAGATCGTTTTCCTCCGGGCAGTTTTCCAGCCACTCTTCTCCAGATCTGTAGCGCTGCCTGCGGTGGTTGCAACCCAAGCGCAGGACCCACCACTTGACCTTTCTGAACCTCATACTGTTGGGTCTGGGCCCATTGATCCAGCCCGTTCAGATACCTCTGCAGAGCCTTCCTGCCCTTCAGCAGGGACACTCCCATCCATTTTGTATGGAGCACGCAGTTAGTCAGCAAAGCTTTGACTTAGCATTTGTCCTCGCCTGCTCTTCGGACCGTGGTGCCCAAGTTCACACCGCAGCCAGGTCAGCTCCTCACTGCTGCTTCCAGACGCTGCAGATTCTGTGTCCTGTAAACAAGCTCAGAGCCAACCCTGGATACCTGTGAAGTCACTTCAGGTAGCACCGGGACATTAAATTATTTACATGTGCTGTGCGGAAAAATAAAGCTAAGCAGAGCTAGGGGCACGTTAGTCCTTACGTTTGCCTTATCAATAAACTGCTCTTTAAAAACAAGTTTAATTTCATATCAATAAAAGAGAGTTTTTTGCTTTTTCTGATACGTATCTTGGCATGGAGGTATCGATGGTATGCAAATACATATAAACACACAGACACAGAGACACACGGACATGCAGACACACACACGGACATGCAGACACATACACAGGCAGACACACAGACACATACACAGACACACCCGGGGCTCCTCCCGCCGTCACGCAGTTTAAAAGTCCAGCCAAGAGAGGACCGAAGCCAGCGGCTCTCCCGGGGCCGACGGCGGCAGCGCCGCCCGCGCTCCCACCCCTGGCCGCCGCCCTCCCCGGACCGCGGCGGGGCCGGTACTCACAGAACCCGTTGGAGCCGGTGCTGGTGAACATGGCAGCGGCCCAGCCCGGCCCGGCNTTATGTGATTCAACACGATCTAAATTTTAAATTTGTAGGTGCCTTGAGGAAGCCTGACTCCTTACACTTGGGAAAACTCTGGCCCTCGAGGCTCACCCTAATTTGGGGAGTGCAGCAGGTAAATGTCTGGTTAGCAGCCGTGGGTAAGCTGTCATTACAGCTGGTGGAGACAGAGTCAATACAGACAGTGGAGTCTGGAGAGCTTTTCGGGGGGCCAAACGAAGGTGTCTGCTTTAGGATCGAATTAATTCCTCCCCAGGGTCCACCAACAAAACCACACTGAACAGGTCACCATAAGCTCTAATGGCACATCAGACTCCAGCTCTCCAACAGCATGGTAGGCACCCAACACGAGGTGAGCCAAATTCCCGATTTCGTACGAGTTATGGTGTCATAAGGCTGAAACTATTAGGGCATCAAATTTCACTGACATTTTCAATGAAAATGTTGAAATCAGACTTTACTGAAATAAGTCATGCTAGGCATTTAAAAAGGTGACAGTGCTTTGCAGCACAAGGTGTGTGGACTTTGTGCTCGTGTGGTGACGGAGCTGTGGGCCTCAAAGTCATATTTACCTTACTGCAGTATGAGACTGAAAACAAGTGCCACTCAGGAACTGCAAAATGTGACTGTCAGCTAGGTAACAATTTTTAAGTAGGCAACCAATAGTAAAAAATTTTAGGTAAGTCATATATTTCTTATATTCCATAGATTTTGTTATATACCATAAAAATGCATTTTAATATTCGCATTCAAATGCAACTATTAACTAGCATTCAGAAATGCTGAGTTCCTGAATCTTTGTATAAAGATACTTTGTATTATTTTATTTTGTTATTATTTTATTTATGTAATATTTTATATTATGTATTAAACATAATCTCTTAAACACTGCCAAGGGGACCTAAAAAGACCTTATACTTTGGTCCACAAAGACTTCAGCTAAGATCAACATATCAGCATGCATTTTTAAAATAGCCGATTTCCAGCACTAACTTCTGATTTCTCTTGCTCACTTGTCCTCTCTGTACAAGGCCTGCATCAGGCAGGTGGGATTGGGACTCACAATCCACTTACAGAGCAGGAGGTATGCCTAAACCAGCCAGGAGGAAGAGACAAAGAGAAAGCACATTGGAAATCCTGACTTATCCCAAGGTGAGGTTCTTTCCTCTGAAAATAATCTAAATTGGATTCACAGCATGAAACTTTGTGTCTTTGGCTACAGAAAACCAGCTTACTCTCTGCTGGTAAAGCACAGCTGGAAGAAATTATTTGCTACAGAAATTTTCCTTCTTTCTTTCAAATGCAAATGAGTCTGGCTGCTGTATGCTACATATGCAAACTCTGTCTTGCCACTGAGTGCACTGCTGAATGCTTGTAACCACACAAAAGTGACAGGCAACCCTCGTTTCTAAGGAATGGAAGGTAAATAAGGAGGTGCAAAGCCTGCAAAGCTTGTAGTAGTTCCAGCATGAAACCTCTTTGGGAAAAGCTTGGGTGCCTCCTGAAGCTTTAGGGATTTAATGAGGTACTCATGGCTTAATTAATTACCATTTTGAACTTTTTCGACTAACCTCCACTTAAAGTAATTAAGCCTTTTTGTGGATCTGGCTTTACTGTAGGTGGATAAAACCTGAAAACTTTTCCAGTATTGCCTGTGTAATAGGTTTAGGAATGTTGTTTCAGTGCTGAAGATAAAGCTTGCTTTTTTTTTCTTTTCACAGTCTCACAGAATTGAGTGACAGAGCAATCATTATTTGGAAGTTTACAGTCCTAAGAGCCAAGACCTAGTATTTTTCTGTTTTATAGGCTCTGTTTTGGAGATTTCCCTAGATTGATGTCCTGCAAGGTAATCATATTAGAGGGATTCTCCTCTGTCACATCAGGTGCTGGAATTGGATTCAAGTCATAACCACTGAACATACTAGAGACTTAGGCATGTATTCCACTGAATGAGGATGCATTTGGGAAATGTTTAAGGGCCATTTCGGAAGGAGCTCTGTGGACTTTTTATCATTCACAGATACAGCAAAGCTGGATGAGTAGCAAAAGCTGGCAAGCTTCTCCCAACAGCAAACCAAAACTCTTGCAGATTTGTCAATACTGCTGGAATACAGGGAGCTGTCTCTCAATCTATTTGCTGCTATCTTATAAATGCCTACAAATACCTTACAGAGTCTGTGAAACCCCTGATGCTATCCCTTGTTTAAAAAAAAAAAAGACTATTATGTCAATATTTCTGGGATTACAGCTGATGAGGTCCACTATGTGTTTTTGAGAAAATTGCACACCCCTTGCTAATAATTATAGTTTCACATACTGATTTAATAGGAGAGAAAATGTAGTTTTTGCCCTCAGATACAGTGCCAAGCAGAGCAGTATTTTTATGACAACACCATTGCTGTCAACTGGTAGCGTGTCATAAGAATTAAGCAAATTATTTGCATTGTTTAAGTATACAGTGTTGACTACTTTGGAGTTAAATGAAATCGTCAGTCCTCATGCTTGCCTTGGAACATATCCCAGAATAGGAAGGCTAGCACTTATCTACTAATCTACTCAGAACAAGCTTAGAAGGCTTTGACACTGCTCAAATGTCAGCTTGAATATCTCCCATTTGTTTATTACATCTAGCTAGTGGGGTCAATGTGGTATGGTCAAAAGAAAGTTATTTAAATTTCCTACTCAAAAGAAAATCCCAGGAGACTGGAATTTAGATTTCTAACTGTTTTCTAACAGGATTAGGTTGCTCTCTTCTCTGAACTTGTGATGTTTCTGAAGCAATTCTTAATTACTAATTAATCTCCAACAGTCAGACGCTCCTCTGGCACTTAGAATGAAGTACAGCAAAAGAGTAAAACAGGCTGGAAATGTAACACCTCGCTTAGGAATTTTTTGACTAAACTCAGTGCAAGTTAATGATTCTGCAGGTTAATTGCAAGGGTTCTCTGTCTCTTTGATGTCTAGGGTTTCCACGGCATTCATAGTAGCTCTTGCAGTTACTACAATTACCTGAAATATTAACAGATACATAGAGAGGTTAATACTAAATTTAATGATTTCAGTAACTTCTCCCTACAGTTTCTAACCTTTGTGTTCAGTTACAGAAGATGTTAAGGAAAACAGCTGTGCAACACACATACCCTGCAGAGGAAAATTCAGCAGCAGTGCAGCTTGCTGATAGCAGCTTGCATAGGAACAGGAGGAAGGACAGAAGGCAGAGACTCACTGGGATGAAATCAGACTGATTTGACCTGTACTTTTCCAAAATTAGTGAATTTCTCTCACTCCTTCAGAAGTGAACAAAACTTTATACTGCAGCAGACCTCCTGTCCTCTTAAAGTCTAGTGTGATCATTTTATTACATAGTTTTAGGGTTTTTTACTGTAGTTAGAAGATACAGAATGTTTTCTAGCTTAGTTCCTTCCATGTAGAGCTGGTAGGCGTACAGTTAATAAGGAGCAATGGAGTGGCTGAAGGAGTATTGGGCTTTGTTGATTATTTTTGCAATTGATTTTGCATCACACTATTATAAAAAATTTAGAATACTCAAACATGTTCCATTAGTTAAGGTTCTAGTCATAAGATTTTTTGCAAAACTTAAAATGCCATGTTAAACCTGAATGCCATGTCAGTGTCTGGTAATATGAATGTGGGCAACTATTGCTCAAACACATCACTGTCTTGTTTTTCAGCTGAAAAACAAGAATGGCAGGCAACAACAGTGCAGTACCAGTTTAAGGTCCTGGCTTATCTGGAGCTGAGCCACATACACTTCTGCACTGCAGGTCTTAACCACCACTTCCCTTTTAACCATTAGTCACGTGATCCTGAGCACTGGCACCAAATGCACCCAGGTGTTGGCATCTCTGTGTTCAAGGTACAGCACCAAGCACTTGATCAGCAGCTTGGTCTCTAAGTACTTGTAAAACACGGACTTAAATTCCGTGTCACATTTATTTTCAATAAATTTATTTCAATAAAGGTTGAGATCCCGTGAAAAACAAGAACATATGGCAGGCATAACCAGGAACCAGATCCTAATACAAACATATTGGGAAAGCAAGGTTAAGATAGAATATTAAAAACTCAGATTAAAATCAACAATTTAGAAGCATCAGAACCAATCTGCCTATGTTCATATTTTATTTCACTCAGATGAGACTTCTTGTGAGAATTAAAAATACACTGGTCTGGCTGCCCTTGTTTGAGCAGCTGTCGCTGCATTTTAGATCACTCATTTGAAGGCTATTAATTTACTGCAAGGTGAATTGTGAAACATAGTAAGCATTAGCAAAATGATAATGTTTAAGCATAGTGCTCAGAAGACCCAATTAAGGAATCCATTAGGAGGGCAAATAATTATGTATAGCATTGCATAACACAATGTACTTTGCATATCTATGTTCTCTGATGCATACAAGAGATCAAGCACCAGTCATCTATTTCAGACTGAATTTATGTCAAAGAGCACCTTTGAGATCTGGAGCATATGCTAAATTACCCAAGATAACTATCAGTGAGAGCAAAAACACTAGAGCCTTTAAGATGAGGAAAATTATTTGCATTGTTCCGCACAGGCACGACTGTGCTGAAATTGCCTATTCTGAAAATTAGATGTTAGGAGATATTTGTAAGGTTTTTAAATGCCTTCCTTCTCCCTAATACCTATCCATATTTCTCTTTTTCTCAGATATCCTCATTCTCTTGCTTCACATCTATATTGTAATGCTATCTGTGTACCTCCAGACCGTGCAAAGATTATTAATCACCTGTGTTTACACTTGGAGGCAAATCTGTGTTTAAGGGAATACCTCATGAGCGACATCATGATGTTATCAGGCCTGTAGCATAACAATGCTAAGAGATTAAAAAAACCAACAAAGCTTTAAGCAGTACTCATTATCTCATTTGTATTTGAGTTAAATTTGAACATGAAGGAATAGTCTTGTCTTTTTTTCACCTAATTACTGAAATCAGAAGAAGTTTGTTCATACAATTTTATTGAAATACAATGATCTCTCAGAAGACCTTGCAAAAAAATAAAGGATGTTCACCCCAGAAATGTACTTGCACAATATTTGCAATAGAAATATGTACACCTACAGGAAATAAGCATTCCCAGGGTTTTTTTTCTCCTCCATAAATGTTGGTAATGGCAAAGTTAGGTGTCAAAAAGCTTTAGCATACAAAACTGTAAAATTTTGCCCAGCTGTGTCCTTTAAGTCACCATCAGAAAACCAAATTGCTTTTCATTATCAGAAAGAGGAACTATTGTAAAAACAATCAGTGTATTCATAAATAATGTTTAAGTACAGTAGGGCTATTAAAATCACTGAAAATGTGGTTTATTACAATTATTCTTGATTCTTTGCTATACTCTTTCCAGTTTTCTACCTGTTTGCTGCTACAGCCATTGTAATGCTAAGTAGATTTCTAGAACTGAAAATTGGATCTAGTCAGAGACTGAAATATAAAACTAATTCTGAACACAATTTAATATATCTAATACATTTTTAAAATACCTAGAGCGCTTTATAAATTGGGGTACTATAAAAATCTGTGGTTGTGGGGCTAGTTGTAGTAGAAATCACCAAAAGTGGCAACGAAATCTTTTGTGGCATGATGACTCACTCAGATGCCATTTTGGGCTCTTCCTCACCTCACCCAGGAGGTGGGACAGTGTCACTCTCCGGTCAGCTGGCACCACAGTGAGAGCAGTTTGCCACTGAGCTCCCAGGACAGACTTGACTGGGGTGTTAAACCAGAGAAATGAGCACCAACATTTTGTGTCACCACAATTTTCGAAGTAAACCCCAAAATGCCTGGGTGATGAAGCTTCCAGGGGGTCTTCCCACATGGCCTTCAGCCTGGACAGACCAGCCTGGGCTGCAAGCCTCACTGCTCTTGGGTGGCTCCTCTGAAGCAAATGCAGCTGCACTGAGGAAAAGTGAGCCAGCAATTGGGAATTCATAGCAAGCGAAGGAACTGGAAGGCCCTATTTGAAGAGCTGTGTAAAACACACCAATAATCTTTTCTATTTTACATGTGCTGGAGCTCTTGCCACAGACTCCTCTGGGAACACAGGCAGTGTTGGGTAGCTGGGTAGCTGGAGCCCAGGGATGTCCTCCTGGCTCATATATTGATCTGGCCTTTGTGCTAAAGGTTGTGTTGAGGCCATTTTTGGCCCTTAGGAAATAGTTATGAAATACTAAATCTGCTCATATTAAGCTCAAGTTTATTCCTTTGTCCCTACTGTAAACTAAGTTAGCAAACTTTTCAAGTGGGAGAAAAATAAACCAGCAAAGTCAAAACACTCCTTTATATGTACCAGATATGCATTCACTGCAGCATTTGTTCCTTAAGTATGTATTTGCTCTCTGAGTATTTATACTAGTAACTATATATTTTCCATGTAAGTCATGTTACACAGGTGACAAGAAAGGGTTAGTACTTCATGAGTACTGGACTGGACACTGCTGTCGATTAATGTTGTATGTGAATGTAAATTGTAAAGGAAGTTTTCTCAGCCATTCTCCTATGGTTTTGATTCCAGATTTCACGGCAGTTAGTCCTTCCACAGCAGCATGGTTGAGGTCTCAATAAAAAATCATTTGAATTTATTGTGCAGTCAATATGAGTAAGAGCTGATATGTTTGTGTATACAGGAGAAGTGGCTTTTCAGCTGAATTCAGCATCATTTATTTTGCTGGTGACATGTACATTTGGGGGCAAAAATTAAGTGTTTGTATCCTAAGCTGCCTCATACAAACCCCAGAAATTTTGCTTGCTTGTAAGTTAATTGCTTTCTTCTGAAGGTCGTTGTGCAGATAGACACCATGCCCAGGAAAAGCACCAGTTTGGGGCTTAAGTGTCTGCATTTGATACAACATTTGAGATGTGTCAGTACATTTTCCTGTAAAACAGGAAAGAAAAAAAGCAACAAAAAGAGCATGTAAGCCCCAGGTGATTTATGGCCTGATTCACAGTGCCCTGAATTCATCAGCCAGAAGCCTGCTATGTTTTCAGCAGACTTTGGCTCAGATGGATGCACTTTAAACTTCCAAACCGCAGACAGTGCAGCAGCAAGCTGGGGCAGATGGAAAGTGGCCGTCACAGCCGGGATGATTCAGGGAGCAGATGGGCTCTGCCGCGCTCCGGCTTTGTTTGGAGAGGGGAGCGGGAGGATACAGAGCTGACATCCACTGGGAAGCCGCCTTTGCTCTACATGGATGGCGATGGCATGAATGGAGATACTAAGAGAACAAAAAGAGAGAGCGGAAGGGAGTGGTCCGAGAGGAAGGCTGGGTGGAATGTGCGGAATTAGCACAGGGTGGAGCAAGAGACAGCAGAAAGAAACAGAGGCACACTTGGGGTTATGCAATTTGGCAGGTCTTAACCCCTGACACAGGCGGAGGAGGGATCCATAAAAAGCTCTGAGGAGGAGAAGTGGCAAGGGGGATTGACAGGAAAGGTAACACCAATAGCGTGGAGCCCAGGTGGTCTGTGCAGGGTGGCATGATGACTTAAAAAAAGAGAAAGAAAAGATGAAAAAGAAAACGAGATAAAGGAAAATACTAAAAGAAGCGTTACTGAACTATCTTGAAGAATTCTTGTTGCTTTGTAAGTGGTATCACTGAGTCTCTTTTCTGTGAGTTCATGCAACAAAAGGGTTTTCTGAGCTGCACTAACTAGGATGTTCTGTATTCTGAGTAAATTCATATTCCACATGAGATAAAAAAGAAGTTCAAAAAGTGTCTTTCCTGTGTAAAATGTATATATTATAGGACTTTCTGAGTGTGGGTGTAGGCAAGACACAGTAAAACCCTCCAAATAATGTGCAGGTAAGTAACTTTTCTTGGAGAGTTCTTGCTAATAAATGTTTCATGTATGTGCACACACAGAACCACAGTACATACAATCCATGATCTGTGAGCTAAACTAAGGAGACGTTGGGAGGCTGCTAAAGAGATCAGGGTACTGCTCCAGCAAAAAAAGCCACAGTTTAAAAGTAATTTTGTCTACTATTGGTACTTCTGTCATAGCAAGCCCTTAATGAAAACCTGGGCTGATCAGTGACTATGTCAGAGTAATGGCACACGCTAAAAAGCCCTGTGAGCAGCTTCAGCCTATGAGAATGAACCCTTCCCTGATACAAGCAGAAAATGGGGAGAGATCTCATTGCGCTATGTTAGAAAAAAATCCTAATATAATTTAAAACTCGATTTTATAGACTTTGAACTGGAATTTGATAACTCACTGGTGTTTGGGTGATTACTACTAGCACTTTTAAGGAAGTTTCGAAGTTCTTTGCAAGTAAGAGGCTAATACTTTCTAAATCCAGGGAGCATGGAACTTGGCTTTTCCCTTCTCTGAAAGAAGCACAAGGAAGAAAATCAGTAAGTGGATCACTTAATTCAAGTGACATTGTGCAACCAGCTATGGTAAGAATGTGGGGTGGGGCCTGAGAAACTCTATTGACATGGAAAATTATAGAAGGTGTGTGTCTTTCATCACATATTAGATTTCTTCATTTTGTCTTGCTGATACAGTAACAACAAAGATGATCTTCTCAGACATAGCCATAATTAAAAAGACGTTGGCCTGGATTCAAGATAAGAATGTTTTAGACCTTGAGAACAGAACTGAGATCCAAAGGGGTAGTAGCTTAGTCACTGCAGAATTAAGAATTTCAAGGATTTAATTAGAGTGTGGAGAAAAAAATCATATAGACTTTCACAGTGGGTAAACGTAAAGGTGGAGTATTTTCTCTTTCCTGGGTTGTCACATTTAAGAGGTAAGCTGAATTCATGAGAAAAAAATGGACAACATTGCCAAAATCCAGGGGCTAATATTGTCTTGGCTAAATCACAGCAATTATGGCCCCTCTGTCAGCACCTCAGCTGGCTTTCCCATAGATCTGAGGAATGAAAGAGATTTAAATACATTTACAAATAATAATTTAGCCAAGCCCAAGCAAGCAAAAAAAAAAAAAAAAAAAAAAAAAAAAAATATTAAAAG
>VXAX01007965.1:1932245-1953855 GCA_013399835.1 Leptocoma aspasia
AAAAAAAAAGTATGTTTAAAAGGAGCTCTAGATTTTGGCCTATTTGAGAAGATGATTAAACAACAGATGTTCCTGTCTCCTACAAAGCTTTATTGACCCATAACCCTGCCCCCTTAAATCACTGTACAAATGAGTGTCTTGGTTTTTATTCACAGTATGACAATGAAATGGGGTAGCCTGACTGATCTAGGCCTAGGAATCTTTGCCAACAACTTTCATAACCAAACTGTCTTCAGACCCAACAGGGATTATTTCACCTCTTTCTTGCTGTGACAGTGCTCATAATTTGACTAATTGGTTCTGCATATTCCCACTGCCCAAACATGAGCGAGGAGGCTGCTAATATGGCTCTCTCACAGTTTCTTTGCACAGATACCTGGTCTTTCAATCAGCCCTGCTGCTCTATGGCAGTGGGGAACCCTAATTAAATTGTGTGGGCTCAAAAGAATGAAAATGGAGGTGTGACCTCAGATGCTTATACCACTCAGACACACATAAGTTTATGGGGCCGGATGGGATCCACCCAAGGACAATGAGGGATTTGGTGGAACTTGTCACCAAGCCATTTCCCATCATTTACCAGCAGCCCTAGCTCAGTGGAGAGATCCTGGTTGACTGGAAGTCAGCAAATGGGATGGCCTAATCACTAAATGCAACACCCATCTACAAGAAGGGCTGGAAGGAGGATCTGCGGAACTACAGCCCTGTTAGCCTGACCTCAGTGCTGAGGAAGGTCATGGAACAGTTCATCCTGAGTACTGTCATGGGCTATTACATAATTAAAATTACTGTTCTCCCTTGCTCCCCTGCCGCAGGTTGTTACAATCTCTCTGGTGATGGCTGCCAGCACCACAGCACAGCTGGTAGAAGAAACATGTAGGTTGGCTATTAGGAAAATTTTCTGCACACATGGGGTTGTGAAGCATTGGAACAGGCTAGCCAGGGAAGTGGCTGAGTCACCATCTCGGGAGGTATTTAAAAGATGGGTAGACGTGGCACTTAGGGACGTGGTTTAGTAGTGGGATTGGCAGTGCTGGGTTAATGATTGGACTCAAGGATCTTAGAGCTTTTCTTCAACTGAACCATTCTATGATTCTGTGATTCTATGATTCTATGATTCTGTGCTCTATGACTTAAGTGCCAGGGGCCAAATGCCTCATCCATTCTCCTCCTATGTCAAGTGACATTTTTTTAAGGCTTCCTGTATGGAAACTCTTGTGCAATAGCTATGAGACATAATTAGAGTTTAGTAATTATTTAATATCTGCCCTCTGCATGGATTTTTCTATTTTACAAGAAAAGCTGACTTGAGGTTTAACATAATCTAACACAGAATAATTTTTGCGCACAAAACACCAGCAAGAGACTCAATACTATCACTTGGTGCACAGTATCTTTCTAGCACTTGTTGTTTCAGGCTTTTTCTTCATGTAAACACATTTAAAGAATTTTTCATAACTTGTGCTCACCAACCAAGAAGATGCTGGGATCAAGGCAGTGATGGTAAAGAGGCTGCTCTCCAGCCCAAGTTTACAAGTGAAAATCAAATGTGGGGTTAAAGTGCTCACTCACCCAGTCCACCATGACCTCCATCATGACCTCCAAGAGAAGCCTCACCTTGCACAGGAGTCAAACATTGTGGTGCTGTCCTGCTCAGCTGTTTCATGTCTTACACCACATGACCCATGAATATAGCACTCAGATGGGGTTATTTCTGCATCCCGGGTCAACAACTTGGGTGGTTATATGAGAATTTCTCCTTGTCTGTTAGCCCCATGACTAGGTTATGTGCTGATTGTACTTACTTACTTTTCAGTTTTGGCTGTGCCTTGTGTATACAAGTAGTCAAAAATTATGCAAAGGTAAAGGTTTGATTCTCTTCTCATGTTAATGTGACTTTAGATTTTGTTTTTATACTCATGTGTGTGTATATATATACATACACATATATGCACATGCATGTATTTTGCTCATCACAACTTGCAGCCCTGAAGCATAGAAATATTTGTTTGGAGAACATGTACAAACAAGCTGATAGCAGCATGCGTTTCAGCACCTGCCCTTGCCATTCTACCTTAGTACTGCAGGCACTGCAAAATAGAAAACAGCCCAGATGTATTACAGCATCCCATAACTTCATTATGTAATTTAGTACCTTCTGTGACATTCTTTTATGTGAAATCCAGATATTTTCAGAGAATTTCTGCTTTTGTTTCCAAAAGAAAGGCTTTAAGGCATTGACATTGCAAAGAAAGATTTGAAAAATGTGATTCAAGTTTGGCCCAGAGATTCGGAAAGAAAACACCAAAGCTAATAAAAGGCACTTTATTTTCTCTGGAGGCTTACTCATGTGTTTTGGGAAATGCAATTAGCAGTAATATGTAGGGTCACCTCCGCCCTACTTCACCTATGCAAACAATTGTACCAAAAATAATAATTATAAAACATTACTACTCTTATTTTGTAAAAGTAGCAATGCTCTCTCACTCAGACCAGCTATGCAAAGGACAGAGCAATGATTCTGTTTTGTTCTCTTGAATCTCTTGGGCAAACTGATAGCGACGTTAAAACACAGCTAACTGACACAACTCTTCTTTGGGGAGATCAGAAGGAGTCAGAAGCAGCAGACTAGAAAATTATTAGTTTTAAGAAATTAATTGTGGCTGTGTACATTCAAAATTTCCTAAAGAAATTTTGCAGAAACTCTGTGCTCAGACTTTATGTTCACTTCGCTAGGTATTTTTGGCAATATCATCAAGCCATTGTCTTGGTGTGCACAGCTGACATCCTGCTTTCTGTGTGCCCCTTCTTAAATGGAGGCACAGAGAGGCAAGAACTCTTCAGAAATAATGAAGATGCCTATAGGGGCCATTCACTTAAGAGTTGAACTCAAAGATCGTTCTGGATCCTTTCCAACTCAGAATACTCTATAATTCTTCCTGTGGTTCTATGAAGCAATTCAGTTTGGATAAAATGTCAAAAGGATGATGTACTTTTAAAACAAATCCACCAGCCTCACAGAATAAAATACTGCATGACTGGAACAGAGAGCAGAATTGTTCAATGACATGGAAAGCGAAAAAATACAACAAATCTAATGAAATTGGCCAACAGTTTCTTTAATGTGTAAGCACAATTGCTTTCAAAACAGCCATTCTCTTTCCACCTGTCAAAATTAATTTCAGAGTTGAAAGTCTCATATATTTGATATCGATCATTAGATGGATTTAAAAAAATCTAGCTCCATCCATTCATTCCCTTGAACCAAAATCACTTTATTGCAGTTGCCAATTTGCCCTCTTCCTCCTCCAAAACTGAGAAAAGATATAGCTTCCTCTTATCACTTTATACAAAAACCATCTCAGTTACAAAATGTGTGAGTTTTTTAACTGTGGTAAAGTTCACTTTGTTTAGGCATGCAAAGCTCTTTCCTGAACACAAACAATATGTGCAGCTATAATTTTCCTTGCAACTAATTCACCCTCAGAGTTGTGGGTGATTAAATATCTTTACCACATTTGGCAGAGAAATAAGCACTTTCAAATATATTGTAATTGGGCTTTGGGGGTTTTTTTTGGGTTTTTTTTGGGGTTTTTTTGGTTTTTGTTTTGTTTTGTTTTGTNTTTGGTTTTGTTTTTTTTTGTTTGTTTTGTTTTGTTTTGTTTTTTGTCTAGCCTTGTTAAAAGCTTAGTTACCTTTCTTGGAACTGACTTCATGAACACACTAACTAAATACTTCTCCGAGTTGTTTTGTTAAGCACAGCTAATTAATGCAGTGAAGTACAACTGAGTTAAGTAGGAGAATCACAGCTCATAAATAAAGATAAGAAAATTATAAGAGGTATGACTGATATGCATGTAATTACCTGCTTGGGAGGCAGCCTGATCTGGAAGAACCTGAAGAGATTTGGGAGGCAGGAAATCCTGTCTCATAATCCTCATTCCACCCATGACTTGTGCTGCCACAGGCAAGTTGCTCTGCCTTTCCTTCCCCAAAAGGTTGTCACTCAGTGACAGTCACGTAAGGATTTATTAATAGACTAGACAAAGCAGCTGAAACCCTCAAAGTGTGATTTTGGTATTTGTGAATATTAGAATCATAGAGTAGTTTGGGTTGGAAGTGACCTTAAAGATCTTCAAGTTCCAATCCCCTGACAAGAGCAGGGACACCTTTTGCTAGACCAGGTTCCTCAGAGTCCCATCCAGGCTGACCTAGAATACTCCCAGGAACAGAATATCCAAAATGTCTCTGGGCAACCTGTTCCTGTGCCTCACCAGCCTCAGAAAGAAGAATTTCATTCTCAAATCTAATCTAAATCGACCCTCCTCCAGTTTAAAGCCATTCCTATAACTATAGGCCCTTGTAAAAAGTCTCTCTCCCGCTCTTTTTTACCCCTTTTTAGGTACAGGAAGGCCCCTACATGGTCTCCTCAGAGCCTTTTGTCCTCCAGGCTGAACAGCCCCAACTCTCTCAGCCTGTCTTCATAGAAGAGATGCTCCAGCCATCTGATCACATTTGTAGTACTCCTCTGTACTTGCTCCAACACCCTTCTTACCTTGGGGACCCAGATCTGGATGCAGCATTCCAGCTGGGATCTGACCAGAGCAGAGTAGAGGAGCAGAATCACCTCCCTTGACCTGCTGGCCACGCTGCTTATTATGCAGCCCAGGGTATGGTTGGCCTTCTGGGCTACAAGCATACACTTCCCATGTTGAGATTCTTACTCACCAGCACCCCCAAGTCCTTTTTCTCCAGGCTGCTCCATATTAAAGGAACTGCTCCAAATTTTCTTTTACCATTCTCTGTACCTCATCCAGAAGTGAGGAAACAGAAACTCAGAACTTCTCCAGTGGTTAGTACTTGAATGTTGAACAATTCTGACTTTTATTAATCTAAAGTAATGAAGCAGATTGCAAGAAAGGAATATTCATGGTAAGGTGCATGATCCTGAAGAAAGTGTTGCTAAAGAGCTGTCAACAGAACAGAATCAAGATTCTATATGTCTTTCAACCATGAACAAGAAATCAGTGTCAATCCTCAAAAAAAGGTTTCATGTCTCAGTTATTGCCAATTAATAACCAATAAATCTGATTTTATAATGCTACATTAATCCATAATTTTACTCAGAAGCAATGTTTATAAAAGGATCTCAATGCCTGTTTTGTAACATTTCACTCCTACAACAGAGAGAGGAAACAAAATCTGAAGATGGGGAAATCCGAGAGGAAGTAAACTGGAGGTTGAGTCAACACTGTAACCTTGCAGTCAAAGGGTAGATGGAAAATCCTGAAATGAGCACATCTGCTTCAATGAGCTTTGCTGATCCCAGTTCACATACATTTTGACAGATGAGGGAGATTCCAGTAATTTCTACAGCATGCCTCAATATTCAGGCCTTGCTGTGTGTGAGGTTTCTTACAATAGAGCTGGAACATCTGTGTTTTCCCATGTTACAAAATAACTACCAAGTTTTAATACTGCTTATATTGTCTCACTTAGCAACACTTTAAGTCTGAAAACATCACCTTTCTAACCTATTAGGGTTTAGTATGGACCTGGTGAGAGAATTCCTGTGTGAGCTCCTTCCAGGAGTCAGTGCATAGGTTTTAGGGCCCAGGAGGAGGAGAAAAACCTTTTCAGGTTCCTCACAGCCCAATCTGTAAATGCTTTCTCTTTTCAGTGTATTTAATTCAGGAAAGATTTTTACTTCCACTCAATTAGTCTAATTTATTTAGGCCAAGTCACCTTGCATGTGTGCCAGGCCATGGCACTGTGTCTTCTCTTGCCGCTATAACTCTGTGACATTCATTTGCAAAGAAGTCTTGAATTTCCTGTTGGGGTGGATAACTGCACCTTTAGAAGGCTGGGAAACGAATAGATTGACCTGTTTCATAGTTTTCTGTTCTGAGTCATCACTGTGCAAACAAACACTCTAGTGAAGAGAAGAAACCAAGAAAATGTCTGAGCAGGACAGAGAAGCTGCGTATTGGTCCCTAAAGGCTGAAAATGTCAGGAAATGTAGAGGATAAGCAGGGACATTTTTGACCTTCATCTGAGAGGAGAAATCAGAGAGGTGCCTGTAAAAAGTCAGGCTAATGAAAGGTATTTTTCCTTTCTTGTTACAAAATTTATCTCACCCAAGTACTTGAAAGATAATGACTGTAACCATACTACAGCTGCAGCAAAATGGAAACCAGCCAGGTCCTGGCTTTGTTTCTGGCAAGGAGATGAAGCACTTTGTGCCTTTGATACTGTTCCATGAAACCAGGGGGATGAATCATGAAAGGGTATTACAGAATGTGAAAGTGCAGGAGTTAAGCATTTAAAAAAAACCTCTTTTCATCAGGAGGTAGGTAAAGAGGGTAAAAGATGGGAGAAGGTTGACTGATCTCAGGCTGACTGTTTTGAACAGTTGGCTCAGATGAAGCAAGGCTATTTGGATCAGGAACATAAGTCTGGAAAGCTGGAAGACTTGGGTTAAATGCTAACAAAACAACTAGAATTCGTGAAACAGAGGAATCAGTCTAGTCTTCCTACAAGAGGAAGGACAAGAGCCTTCCACAGATGCCAGACACAGAGATTTCAGACCTCTCCAACAGAAAAACTGAGAATCAGAAAGACAACCATGGATCAAACTTCAAATCCTTTGAGGAAAAAAAATTAAGGAGCCATACACATTGTAACAAACAACACGAGCCAACACAATATCTGGCATCAGGACGGTGGCGTAAGATCTGCCCAGGATTACATCACTCTGCAAGAGCTTGCCAGCAGTAGCAGGTTGCTCTCAGCAAGCTCTGAGGGATGACAGCAGCCCTGCCGGCTCACAGGAATGCTTTGTGCTGTACAGCATGCCAGGGGAATGAATGAGTGAGCAAAGCAAGGGAGGAAAGAAGGAAGCATTGTTTGGAGAACAAATGGGATATTTGCACTCAGGTGTGTGAGCCAGTGTGATGCCAAAGGCCACTGGTACTCGGGAACATCTCCAGCAGTAAAAGGCTGGCAAGGGGAAAAAAAATCTGTTCCTACCCTGGCTAGCTGATCATCTATAAGAGGGATGCACTACCTTGAGGAGAGTGGCCTGGCAGAGGCTCAGCCAGGACTATAGGATGGTTGTAGCAAATCCAAGCCCCTCTCCTTGCAACAAGGACTGCAACACTGAAAGGCCTTAAGCGGGAGACTAACGTATTGATTTGTGCTGTTCACTCTCTCTAGGTGAATTGGGAGCTGGGACAGCTGAACAGAAGTTCAGTAACCTTGGTAATACTGACCACAGATTCCTGGAGGGAATTTACCTACTTGCTGCTGATGGCTTTGCAAGCATCTGCAAAGCTAGGGGTGGGCGAGAGGGCTGGCATCCAGGGACTGAATCCAAAATTCAAAAACCACAGGATTACCTCTAGCAAGAGGGAAATGCATAAAATACCCTCCACAAGAAAGGTGCTTTTATCAAGGTTGGTGAGACTACAGTAACAGTGGCTGGCCCAAGCCCTCAGTGATACTAATCAGCCAGGGCTAGGATTGCTGCAGACTTCACAGGATCTCTGGCATTGCTCTGTGCAAGATGTGGCATTTCCTGTATTTCATAGCAGCTGGCAACCCTTGGGGACTGTCAGTAAGTGGCTTCTGTACCTAAGTGGATAAAGTGCACAAGTCCTACCTGCAATTGAGCCAGCCATGTGCTGTGCACTGTGTATCTGACCCGTGCAGGCCCAGTCACCCAGACTGGCTCTCCATCCCAAGGCACTCAGTTGGCCAGGCTCAGTCTTCACTCATGCTGTGTCGACAATCCACACATCCTACAAGGCAGAGTGAATAAACATGGCCTTTGTGAGTCACTGTGCATCCCAAGAATGGAATCTGTGGAGAGCTTTTCAAAGACTCACAGTTATTGCTAGAAAAGCAAAATAACTCTTTTGGATTTTTTTTCTGACCTCATCTGGATGTGGATGTGACCAGCCCTGGCTTCTGTCCAATATTGCCTGAAACAAAACTATTTGTCCCACGAAGCCCTGTCCAAACTCATGCTATCACAAGTATGTCAGCAAACAGTTTAAACCACGCTTACATTAATTTCATTGACATACCCTTGGACTCTGTTGTATCAACTGCTGACAGAGTCAAGGACCTGACACCTGTCTGGAGGTGGCCTTTCTTGCTTTTTTTTTCTTTTCTATTTTTGCTATTTTAGTCACTTACTAATATCAGAGCTGCTAACCAAAGCAAATGTGATTGTCTCAGCTGTCACTGGGACGGAAGCAGCATTGTAAATAACAGGATCCAGACCAGTAGCACTTTAAAGATCCAATTGCAACAACCCAATATACAAGTAGTGACAAATGGGAAGCCATTGCAGCCTTTCAAGCATCAAAGCAGAGCTTTCACAAGGACTATCACCATTGTCAGCTTTTTCATTCATACCTCTGAGTACCATCTTACATAGAGTGTGCTGCAACAGCTCCTTCTCAAAGCTGCATGTTCAGCTTTAGTGGGAAAAGGAAATGGTAGGCAGAAATAAAGTAATTGAACTGCCACAGTTATGGCAACTCTAAGGGCAGCTGAATCAATGAGAAGGGAAAAAATGTAATGAGGGTAATGAAGACTTTCAAAAGGAAGAATGTCACTGAAAAGGGCAAGGTTAGAAAAGCATCATTAAAGCTAGATATAAGGGTATAAGCAAAGGCCTGGTCAGCCCGAAAGAAATTATCTTCACAGAATTAAGCATATATTTAATTTGAATTCTAAACCAGTTTACATATAACCAGATTTCCAGTATGAATAGTAGCTGTTCTTATCACAGCACATATCCCCTAAAATTCTGTGTCAGCGTCCACTGTATGTCAACCAACCTGTCTACGGAAAACAGTTCTTTTAACAAAATCATTGCGCTTTTGATATCTAGAGAAATTAAATAGAATATGCATTTTCCATATCTTTATATATTTATAGGTGACTGATGCCTGCAGTACATCATCTGTTGGTAAGAGAGGGTTTGAACAGCTAATTTCTTTTATATTTGAACATACAATGTTAACTCAAATCTGATTCTGCTAGCAATTCTAATACCCAAACTTAGCAGTTTTTAGGATTCTTACTATATTTTCCAACAAAAATTTTCATTTTAAAGGGGCTTTTCAGAAGCACAGTGCTTTTTATGGCAAGTAAAACTAAAAATACTCTTAAGATAAATTTTACCAGTAATCAAATCACTGATTTTGCTAGATGTCATTGTACATTATATGACCTTTCATTAATTTATGTAATAACTCACAGTTTCTTTTTCCATGTTATGTTTAAAACTGTAAATTGAAGTCCCATTAAGTTTTTTAGGCATTAGAATCAGAACTAGTTCTGACTAGAGATGTCATTTTTTGACACTTCTGTTAAAAGCTTATCGACAACAAACTGTATTATATGAAGTCCTGTTTCATGTTACCAGTCAAATAATTGAAGTACATGTAAAATACTTTAGACCCTAATGTTATTAAACTGTACAAAATATGTCAACAATCCACAGAAGTCTATTAATTCAAATACTAGCTTGAGTAACTTTCCTACTTTTTTTTCTTTCCTCTTCCTTTTGAAAAGTTTATGAAATTCAGGCCTGATCTAAGGACTCCCAAAGACTACATGGCAAGGATGTGTTGTTCATGTGTACTTCTGAGTGTAAAACAGAATATTTGCATTGTGCATCTCCAAATGAAAAGTACAGAAAAAAACAATTTGAAGTGCCAAAGGAAATTACTTCACAGGAGGAGTTCAGATCACAATCCTATGTTTGTTTTGTAAGAAGCACAGGTTACATACACTGTCCTGACTTCATTGACACAACCTTATCAAGAAAATAAGCTACCCTGTGATTTTAAAATTAATTTTGATTGTATGGTGTGAGCATGTCCTATCTGAACTGAAACCTGCCAAAGTTTCAGTTTCACACTTTTGTCCTCCTCAGGCTACAGCTTGGGAGGAAATCTCACATAGGAGAGCGGAGGAGAGGAAAGTTAGGTATCTGAAAGATGGATGTCTTTAGATATTTATCCATATTTATACCAGTAGCATTTGGCTTCCTTTAGCACTGCTGGTCAGAAAGGGACACCTGCAGGGAGCAGCTCATCTCACTCTAAGGCAGATGGCTGAAGTAGCTCCAACAAAGTGCCCTCTGGAGACACTTGTTGCTGTCCTTTATCTACATGGTGGGGTTTAGGCAGCTATTTAGGTGCTGAATTGTATGTGCCCCAACTTCAATGCCTGTGTTGTTTTGAAAACAACCAAACCACCTAATCTGCTTAGGCCTTTGCCCCGTGGAAGTCACATGCAAAGCCTATGGTGGGATCCCAAGGTTACTGGAAATTTGCAGCTTCCTCAAGAACACAGACGTAGCTTTCCAGGACTCAGCATAAACCCAAACAAGCCCACACCCCTTCTAGCCTACGCCTGGCTATTGCCATAGCCAAGATGGTCTCTGACTGTGCTGCTCTCAGGGTACTCTGATGGGGCATGACAAGGGCATTCTGCCAACTCTTTGCCACCTGAAAATAGTTTTATCATAATAAAAATCACAGCTTTAACAGCCTTTGTTACCCATTTGTATGAAGACAACTCACCTAGGCCATGGTAGAAGTAAGTGTCTGAAGTTCAGATTTTGCAGCATCCAACCACCACAGCAATTTCTCCTTAATGTTTTTCACCAGTACACCATGCCTGGCACAACCCAGTGCCTCTTCCGCAGGGTGCTGCAGACACAACTGACTTTTCCACACTAGAGTTTACCCTGGCATTGCCACACCTAGAAGTGATGCAAGGTATGGCTTAAGGGAAGCTCATCCTGTGGAAAGGCTGCTGGAGAGCCGGCTGGGAATGACATGCTGTGGTGGCAGCTGAGGGCTGTGTATTGCTGGGGGGAAGGATGTTGTGGGGCTGCCCTGGAGTGATGCTCACATCCATGCTCAGGGAACTGGCCACTAGGTTTCATCAGCTCCTCTGACTGCTGGAACAAAATATTCTCCTGTGTGGAAAGGCACAGCCTGTTTTCTAGGACATTCAGTCTGCTCTTTAAATCAAAGTTATTCACTCTTTCTAGTCTAAACCAATAAAGAGTTGTGGACAAGGGAAGAGTTAATTTTCAAAACAGAGGTGACACAGGGCACTCGTACTATAACCATTTACCTTGATTCACTGGAGCTTTATAATACCCATTGTGATGTAGTATTATGAAAAAAAAAATGGACTAAATTCAGATTTCAAGTTCATTTTAACAGCAAGTAAAATGTTTGGCTCGCAAAACTTGCTTTTCTGTAGGCTGAATGTGCTTCCGTGCTAGCAGCTTCCAGGAAACTCTTAGGTTACAATTACAAGAAGTTAAAACTGCAGTAGCAGGATTGTTAACTGGAAGTCAGAATTTCCTTTACACCATTCCTCTTATGCTTAGTCCTAAGGCTAGCTTAAATACTTTGTTTCTTTTCCTTTTCTGTTACGTTGTTCTGGTACATTTGCGACTTGGCTATTGGTTTTTTTTCTCTATCTGATCCTAACCTCTAACAGCTCTTTGGTCTGTTTCTTTCAATTTACATTGGATTGTGTACCTAAAGCAGCATTTTCCAACAATCCTTTCAGGTTATGGCACCTTCTGTTTTAAATTTATTATGAACGTGTCCAATTCTTGAAACAGGTAAAAATATATTTTGTACTCCTTTCCAGGTTTCCTAATTACATGGCCAGTAATACAAAAAAAGAATGTAAGCAGGAAAGACAGTGATAAGAACAATAAAAATAGCATTTGTTCTAGGGAATGAAACTGAAATACATTTCATAAAATAAAGGAAGAGAAGAAAAGAAGAAATGGAGGGATTGTGTTGAAAGACACAGGGATTTTTCTTAAAATGGTATTTTAGACCATAATTTAAAATTATGAGTGAAGATAACTAGAGCATAATAGAAAATCTAAAGAAAGTGAGGCATGATTTAGTAAGTCTCACAAACAAGGAATCTAGGGATGATGCTTCAGGACAGATGGTATCCCAAACAGATCTGTGCTCTGCAAACTTACATGACCCCTTTTCTTTAAATTAAGATGCAAGGAGATGACCCTGAGAAAGTAAGAAAGTGAGAAAGTGAGAAAGGGCAGAGCTGGAATGCTGACTGAATGAGCCACAGGGACAGAGGACAGTTTGTTAGATCCTCTCTGTCTGCTATTTGAACATAGATCTGAAAGATGATAAGGGCTGAAGACACTGTCCAACATATTAGAGGTTTTTCTGAAAATAAATGCAAAGCTTGTTGAAAGCAGGAGCATTTTTATTTAGTGGAATTTTACTCACTGTTATAGGATTGAGCAACAATGCTGAGAAATGGAAACAAAATTTGTGTCAGAACAGACACGAGGCTTTATGTTTGCTTACTTATTTTATATGTAAAATATAAATATAGCATATTTGTTTATATGGTTGCTTGCATCACAAATGTGAGTTTTACAGACAATTTATCACTGCTGCAGCCCCTGGAACGTGCCAGTAAATCTGTGTCCCTGTGTCTCCTTACAGCTGCTTTTGTATTTGGAATATAAGCCATGTTAACTCCTGAGGGATTTATCAGTTTAGAGGACAGCTGCAAAGTGTTTAGGAGAGATCCTAAGGACAGCATGGCTCCAAAATAAATCTGGGTTTGGCTGCTCCATGTTCTGATACGTGAGACGTCTCTATAGAGAAAAAGACTTCTAGTGGAGGAGACAGAGCCTTCCAGGGACCTCCAGCAATTACTTCCCCACTCTAAACTACAGGCTTTGAAGGCTTTTTTCTGTGAATTTCTCTTGTCTAACAAAAGGAAAAAACATAGTATATTGGCAGATGAATGGATGGAATATGTATTATTAAAAAGCAGCCAAAACATTCCAGCAGACGCACATTTTTCCATGAATAAAAAAAAAAAACAACCCAAAAACCAAACCCAAACAAAAATGTATTACTCACATGGCTTAATAGGCTTCTGGGAGGCTCTTAGGTTTTATGGTTGCTACAGATACTACTACACATAACAAGACAGCTGTAGCTTTCAAGCAGACAGTAACCCAATCATTTTGTTGACAACTAATTTTGAACACACATGCAATTAAAATTAAACACAAGGCCTCTTTGGCGGTTCTTGGGGGACAGAGAAGTAACATCTAAGTGAATGTAAATCCTATATAGCAAGCAAGATCAGTTTTTTAAATGTAAATTTCATTTCTGTTTGTTTGTTTGCTTTTTTGAAACAACATAAATACATATGAAACAGTACGTCAGGAAAATCTAGGAAATCAAACCTAAAATGGCCTTTTTCCTTTGTCCTTGCAAAGGAAGGCTGACAAATGTTCATGAGCTTCCATTCATCATGTTTCATAGGAAAATAGGAGACAGTGGAATCTGATTGATTCACTCACAGGGATCCTCCTCTAAGACCAATGTGCTTAACAACTAAACAAATTTCAACTGTCCTTCTAAGAAATCTGATTTTTATCCTAAGTCACATTGATCACTGGTCACACTTGAAAGGTTTTGAATAAGGATTTGAATTATTATACTGATTAGGAGGTGCTGCTTTTAGGTATTGCACCAGGTTATAAATTTAGTCTGTCATATAGTCGAGGATTGGGTTTGAAGTATTTAACTTTCTTAGTATTTATATTTCTTAGAAAGATGTCTGACTTTTCCCCTTCTGTTCTGTACTAGTCATGATAGTTCCAGCATTCTATTTTACAATTTTCTTATTTACACCATATCCACAAATCCATTCTTGCAGCTGTTCCTCATGTGATTATTTCTAGTAGTGTCATTGTGGTTCCCCATGTGAATAAGGCTTATTGTTGTGGTATACCATCATAGGCTACAAATATGCAAAAATTATAAAGGGACAGGAAGCTTTCAAACCATTTAAATATTTTCTTTTGGTTTTGGATATGTACTGTTTTTCAGGTTTGCTTGGTTTTTTTTGTTTTGTTTAATTTTGTTTTAAGATTGCCCTGCAGTTATTTAAAAGTTGCTTTAAAAAGTTTAAAAGCTGTTTCCACCAAGCTACTTTACATAAGCCAACCACAGCAAGCAGTTAGCAAGCAGTTTCAAAATCTGCCAAACCAAACCCTCAGCCAGTAGAAATTAGTAATTATGCAATTATTTTTAATAGCTATATGTTGTATTAAAATATAAATATTTACAATAAAATATTCTCAAATATTTTACAATAAAATATTTGCAATAAAATATTCTAAAATAATTTTATTTTATGTCAGTTTACTACATTTACTCATGACAGTGTTTCTTATTGTGACTATGTTTATTATAAATGACAGCCAGAAGGATTGGCAAGGGAGAAAGCACAGGAACCAAATCCTAGCATTTTTGAGTATATATTTATACCAGAGAAACAAACTACTTGAACAAATACTAGACAAGCATGCAATATAAAAAAAAAAAAAAGTGTTTTCCTTTTCTTGTGAACAACATATGGTGAAAACTGCTCCCTGGTGCCAGCAAGGATCTCTGCTGCATCAGTTCTTCTGCCATGGAGGTAAGAACTGTGAGCTTCAGGACTCACCTACAGTGCAAACAATCACTGCTCAGTCCCTTTGCTGAATACAGATCATGTCCTATTATTTATTTCTCAGGTCATGTCTTGGAACTGTATCTAAACTGACCTTGAAACAAGGAACACTTATCCAAGTTCTTTGAGTAGGAGGAAGTTACCTACTCAGAATGGAAGAAATGTGAGCTATGTCGAACCAAGGGAATGAGCAGGCAAGTCAAAAATGGAGGATTTGTGTTTGCACAGGCTACTTTGAATTACAGTGTCTGCAGGAGACCTTGTCAGTACTTTTATATGTTAAGAGGTTATCAGCCATCTCCTCTATGCTGCCCTTAGTTTAAACTGGGTGGGGAATCACAAACGTTAACACTGCAAGAAATGTATTACTGATTTGTGTAGTAAGGGATGTAGTCTCGTAATAATAAATACTGCACATGGACACTGATGAAGTACCAGAATTATTCTGCAGTTTTAATGGAAACATCTTTGAAAACATCAAAGAACGACTGATTACAGATAAGAAATCCGGGAATCAGCATATGGTCTGGCTTAGCTGGAAATCTCCATCCCTACTGAGAAGAAAAATCCTCTTCTAAAGGTTTGAACAACCCTTGTGCTGATGATAAAAGAAAGATGTATCCCATGGTAGGCTCTTAAGCAGCTTCTGGTGGTCATGGCGTGACAGGAAGCATCTCTTAAAAGTACACAGCAATCCTAAACAGCAGTTCATGGAAAACTGTGAAGGTAAATAAACATTTTAAATTTTAAAGTCAAACTCTAAATAATTTAAAAATATGAGTTTATTGGTACAAAACATCATGCATCTATTTTTACTTTTGTTAAGTGTAGGCTTTATTAACTTGGTCCAACAAAAACTATCTAAACTGAGTTTAGACAAACCAAAATAAATGAAAACAAAATCAGAGCAACCACTCAGAAGTCCTGCATCAATTTTCTATCAGGTTTAAAATCACACAGTTATCATCCTCCATTGGATATAGAAGAAAATTATGTGGAACTCAGTTCATATTGCACAACTAACTCTCCAAAAGATGTTAGCAATACCCATGGGTAGAGTCTTACAACTAATGCTGAAGAAGGAATACTATGCCAGAAGCCTGCATGAAACTGATTGACTGATAAACTGAAAGAAGTGTCATAATTGTCTTGGGAGTCAGTAGAAAATACAGAAAGTGAATTATTTTTTACCTTTGTGAACTTGCATAGGAATTTATTTACATAGAACTATAGTTACCCTGGTTGGAGTTCAGCCAGGTCATGGGAGGTAACATCACCTCCCCTTTTAAGAAAAAAAGAACTTACATTTATGCCATGCATCAGTGCAGAGAAAGATTTTGTTTGCTTATATTAATTCTGCAATACCTCTGCTGAACATGAGAAATAAAATTGGAAAAATGAGCTTTAAAATTGCATGTGAATGGGTAGAAAGATCATGTAATATTTACTTGGTCCTTCTTCAAGTTTCTATTGGCAGGGTTACAAGAATTAAGCCTAAAACACAAAGTTACACTGAAATTAATTACATCATTCTGCAAAGTAGGCAATGGATGTAATCTTATGAACAGTAATATGCTGGAAATCATGGAGAAACTTCCACTAAATGCTCCTTCCTTTCACCTCATGATATAGCCAGATTTCCAGGTAAGGAATAAACTAAACTCATTTTTGCATTTCCGTTTATGAGCAGCAGAAACGTGTATGTGCTCTTTTTTTACTAATATAATCAAAGGAAACAACCTCAAAGTAATTTATGGTATATCTCCTCGGTGGAAATACATATTTATTCTACCTTACACTAACCAGCTGTTTTCAGGTATTTGCATTTAGGATGAACTTTGTAGACCTAGGGACACCATCTGATTAAAAAAAAAAAAAGGTGTTATCTTAAAAAGGCATTCTCTGGATTTCATGGGGGAGAAGAGATCAGTGTTGTATAATCAAAGTAATTTTTAAATGCTTGTACCTTTCTGTACATAAACTTTGGCACGCTCTTATGTTGCACTGGGGGCGGTGGAGAAGAACTAAATGCTGCTATTCAGAAATATCTGTGTGGACTGCTTGTATAATATTTGGATGGGTAGATTAGATGTATCTGGGACAAAGTCAGTCTTAGCCAGATGCAGCAAAAACACTCCATTATTCTTTTCAGGCTTTGGGGGAATTTTAGAAAGGAGCTCAAATGAACCTAGCACAGCACATCACTGAATGGGTTAGTATGTTTGAAGACGCTAAAAAATCTACCTATCAGCAGTATTGTTTTAATTTAACTTTTACAAGTAGAGAAAACTGGTAACTCACTTTAAATTACTGATAAAATGCTATCAAAATGTAGCTTTTTTTTGCTTCTGCGTTTTAGACCACCAAAAAAAAAAAACAAAACCAAAAAACGAAACAAAAAAAACCCCAGCAAACCCCCTACAGCTTCTCTCGATTTTAACATCCATTCTTAAGTTGTTTATTATTTGTAAAGCCTCCAGACTGTCTGCTTAGCTAATATTTAGTGAGTACACTAAATATGAGTGTAAATATGAGTCTTGCTTCCTCTGATCTTTTAGCACCTACTCTGGCCATATCATAGAATATTCTGAGTTGGAAGGGACCCACAAGGATCATCAGGTCCAACCTCTGGCCCTGCACAGGACACCCCGAGAGTCACACCATGTGCCTGAGAGCACTGTCCAAACACTTCTTGAACTCTGTCAGGCCAGTGCTGTGACCACTGCCCTGGGGAGCCTGTTCCAGTGCCCAACCACCCTCTGTGTGAAAAACCTTTTCCCTGATATCCAACCTAAACCTTCCCTGACTCAGCTTCATGCTGTTTCCTCAAGTCCTGTCACTGGTCACAAGAGTGAAGAGATCGGTACTTTCGGTGACCTTTAGCTCAACAGCTCTTTCCCAGCTGAAAGGATTTTCAGGCCAGAAAGGTTATGATCATCTTGACCTCCACAGCAACAAAAGCCAAGAAATTTTATAATGTGAGCTTTGCTTTGAGTCCATAACTTGAGAGATGACTTAGATCACAGGATTTAGAAAAGCTATTGAATCTCAATTCAGAAATTGGGAAATAGAGATTAGTGGATCCTTAGCGATAATATCAAATAACTTCTCTTGTGGCTAAAAGAGAAGGATGTTACTCTGCATGAGTATAATTTCACCTGCCATTTATTGGTTCTCACTGTCATTTTAGCTGACAGATTAAAGAAACTTTTAATATTTGCAATTCTCTTATAGATCTTATAAATATTATAGTACATTATTATCAAGATTTTGTATAAGCTAGACAGATGCTTCTTCATTCTCTCACGGCAAGGCAGATTTGCCTGGCTTTTCCAGTTTGACAATCATTTGCGTTAAAACGCAATATCGCTATTTCAATAAAAGTTTGATGAATGTCATATATAACATCATCATTATTACTTCTTAATATTCCTTCACTTTTAAATCCAAAGTTTGTATCATAAGCATGAACCTTTTTTAGTTGTTCATAAGCACAACATAGCACCTCTATAATTTGACTTTTAAATATTCTTTGTACTTAGATGCCTTTCTTTCTTATAAATATTTATATCTGCATCTATTTTTTTTTGTTCAGATAAAGCTATGTTGCAAGTTTTGTATAAAAATATTTTTGAATAGAGTATTAGTATTCAATAGAATATACCTTAATGTCTTCATAGTGACCCTTGCCAGGTAAAATACTAATCCCAATAAGCAACAGGCCTAAACTTCAGCAAATCATGTTGATATTAGAAACTCAATAATTCTTTAATTCTTACACGTGATTCTTACTTTTGACTTTCATGATTTTTCCAAAGATTCTCGTCATGTTATTTTAGCTCCAAACCCGCTTTGCTTTACACTTCTAATGGACACCAAATCAGTTTCTCTTCTTTATTTCTGGAAAAAAAAGGTCAATTATTACCATGAATGATTTAGAATCCCATAAAATTCTGTGCCGTGACTTAGTTGGTCTTGAAAGTTTAAACGTTCTAACATTTACCATTTAGCATCTTTACTAAGTACTGATTGAATAAAACATTTGCAATTACATCCATGAAGTATTACTGCATTATCCAGGTTTCTATTAAAAAAGAAATGTTTTTATGCATTTGCATTGTTACTGAAAGTTGTGTATTTCAAAGTAGCAAGGAAACCATGCCATTGTCTAGATTTTTTCTTTCTTGATCCTGATGTTTTAAAAAATTTATTCCCCTTGCCCTTTCAGCAATGATCCAAGACTTTTCATTCCGATATTAACTACTATTAGTCATTCTCATTGTTTCACAACTGTAATTTACCATTTCTGTTTATCACCTCCCATATTTTTCCTTTTGTTTTATACACAGAATTTTCACTTTATTTTTCTTTCTTTAACTGAATGTGTTTAGCTGAAAAGAAACCCTGATGATTGTAATAATCTCATTTTTGGGGTATCCTGTATGGTTTCTTAAGTAAACTGTCATTTACCTATCTTTCCTATATATCTCTACCTATACAGGTGTCATTCAGAGTTTTCTCAGACTTGGAACACTGTCTCTTTTCCAGGAAAATGCACAATATACATGAGAACCATTTATAGATAACAAACAGTTAAATTATGCAAACATAGTTAAATTATGCCATTTTACATTCAAGCAATGTTAAAATCACTAGATTAGACTACTTTTATTTTGGTCAGAATTGTCAGAATTAAAGCACCTGACAGCTCTGAAAACAACAAAATATTTAATTTTAGAAAATAACCATCTATTATTTATGTAAAATCTAGGGCATGTTTACTTGTGGAGGTTTGAGATCTAGACATATCCTACAGATTGAGAGACAAAAACTAAAAAGATGATCGTAAGATAGCTCATTCTAGCTAAATGCTTACACAACTGCTCATCCAGTTCTGTATTCAGATAATCTCTCTCACCAGTATGCAATTTTCTGATTTATCAGCCTAAACATTGACTCATAAACACACCAGGTCTTGGACTTGTGAAAACAGAAACTCTAGTGATCTTTACTGAGCCTCTGCAGAAGTAACACTCTCTGAACATCATGTCTTTCTTAAGGTATAAACTGGTTTGAACACTCAAGTTGTGACAGACATCCTACTAAAAAATCCCAGCTCATGCATTTGCATAAATGAGCCTTTGATGCAGGTCTGCAGAGCATCTGTAAGAAAGATCCTTCAAGGACAAAAACTCTGTGTAAGCTACAAATTTGTGTATTTGAACATTTTTTATCCCCTGTCTTTCTGAAGGAATTACCTCAATTACTTGGAATCTTATTAGTTACAGATGTATCTGTGAAGCAGCCAAAAAATTAGGCCCTTTATCCAGCAGGCATTTCTACTGTATGCATCCTCATACACAAACACTTTGTGCTATTTTTTTTCCACCTGAAAGCCCCCTTACCCCTTGTCCACAGCACTCAGTCCCTCCCTCCTTCCCTCCATCAGTGGTAAGCTGTATACTCAGTGCAGAGAAGTGTTGTTAGTTTATATAAAAAGGTGCTTAAGAAGATAAAGGTGCACAAGCTCTAATGCTCCCAAATGCTCCAGGCATTTAAACGTGCCTAATGCCTGCATACCTTCCAGCAGTGCTGCTAGCCAGGCTCTCAGCAGGAATTCGTGGTAATTAAGCATGCTACAGGCATCCACACTTTTACAGAACCACAGAATCAAATTCTTAGGGTTGGAAAAGACTTCTGGAGATCATCTAATCCAACCCCTCTGCCAAGGCAGGGTCACCTGGAGCAGGTGACCTCCCTTGTCAGCCAGTTCCAGTGGTCTGCCACCCTCAATGGAAAGAAGTTCTCCCTCATCTTGAGGTGGAAATTCTTGTGTTTATGGCCATGGCTCCTCATCTTGTCGCTGGGCACCACTGAAGTGTCTGGCACTATCCTTTTGACACCTGCATTTGGGACATCTATATGCATTGATGAGATCCCTCTGCAGTCTTCTCTTCTCTAGACTAAACAGGCCAAGCTCCCTCATTCTCTCCTCCTAAGAAATGCTCCAGAGCTCTCATCACCTTTGTGGTCCTTACTCAAATAAAGACACACGTACAACTTTACCTACAAATAGATACTATTTGTGAGGGCAAAAAAGTACAAAGGAAAGCCTCAGAGAAAAAGTTGGATGCATAAGCAGCAAATATGAGCAACACATGCTCATACCACACCATGGGTGCTGCAGCTCCAGCACCCGTTTCCCAAGGTTTTGGACTCTTTCACTTATCTCCTTGTGCATGTGTGTCTACAGGTACAGAATCATGTAGTGGACCAGGCTGAAAGGGACCACAGTGGGACATCTGGTCCAACCTCCCTGCTCAAGCAGGGTCATCCCAGACCATATGGCACAGGATTGTGTCCAGGTGGTTCTTGAATCTCCAGTGAGCGAGAATCCTCAGTCTCTCTGAGCAACCTTTTCCAGTGTTCAGTCACAGAGTAAAGAAGTTGTTCCTTATATTCAAGTGGAACTTCCCGTGCATCAGCTTCTGCCCGTTGCCTCTCGTCCTATTGCTCAGATCCACCGAGCAGAGCCTGGCTCCATCCTTTTGGCACCCTCCCTTCAACACTGACAGGCATTGATGAGGTCCCTTCTCAGTCTTCTCTTCTCGAGGCTGAACAGGCCCAGCTCCCTCACCCTTTTTCGTACGAGAGATGCTCCAGTCCCTCACCATCTTCGCTCCCTGCCGCTGGGCCCGCTCCAGGACTCTCTCGCACTGTAGTGGACGCAGCACTCGAGATGCGGCTTCACCAGGGCTGAGTAGAGGGGCAGGATGGCTGCCTCCCCTGCGCAGGTACAACCAGGAGGAGCAGCAGCAGCGGGGGCACAGCGCGGGCAGGCAGAGCCCGGCCGAGGGACCGCGACGGAGCCGGGGCCNAGCGCGGAGCCGCAGCCGGGCAGGTAACCCGGCGGCCAATCAGAGCGGCGCTGCGGGAACAGGTGGGCACGGCGAGGCCCCGCCCCCCGCCCCGCTGCTGGCCGCGCCAATCGGGGCAGGGAGGGGAGCGGGGAAGGAGGGGAGCGGGGAGGGAGGGAGGA
>VXAX01007965.1:1953964-2010242 GCA_013399835.1 Leptocoma aspasia
AGTCGCTTTCGCGTGTGTCGAAATAGCGGCGCGAAAGTGATTTTTCATCTTGCTGCTCTCTACTCTCTTTACAACTAAGATGCAGTTTTTCGTTGTGTCGTGCGGAATGGAAGATGAGCGCTGGCAAGCGTGGCAGGAATGTTTTAGTGTGTTGTTTATCCCGGCTGTCCTGTACCGTGCTAGCACATGGTTGCTGCTCTCTCCAGTGCACGGTTGGACGCGTTCATTTAATTTAAACTGCTGGAAGTAAATTTGTGTAAATAGTTGTCTAAATCAGGTGTTTTAGTCTAGAGAAGGCTGAGAGGAGATCTCATCTGTGCATATAAATATCTCAAAGGCAAGTGTCAAGAGGATGGTGCCAAACTCTTTTCAGTGGTGCCCAGTAAAAGGACAAGGAGCAATGGCCATAAACACAAGAATTTCCACCTCAGGATGAGGGTGGCAGACCACTGGAACAGGCTTCCCAGGGAGGTCATGGAGTTTCCCTGTCTGGTGACATTTGAAACCCACCTGGATGTGTTCCTGTGTCACCTGCTCCAGGTGACCCTGCCTTGGCAGAGGGTTTGGACGAGATGATCTCCAGAAGTCCTTTCCAACCCTAAGAATTTAATTGTGTTAGATGCTGTACTGAGGCAGCAGGTGATGACATCTTAAACAGCCTCAGTAAGACTTTTCAGGGTTTCTCTCCTGGGGCTCTTATTCATGGTATGCATTTGTTTTCTTTGTGGTTTTGTTATCTCCAAGGGGAATGTTTCAGTAGGCATTTAACTGTGTAAGTGAAGAAGTTTTGGTGCTGGGATTCCTGATACTGGAAGTTGATCTGTCCTTTGTTCTTGCTAATGCTAAGTATGATCTTGTCTTTTTTTAAACCTCCTGTTGGGACAGTGTCTTGTCATGGCTGTGTGTTGTGAGAGTAATAAATGCTGTAGCTGTGATTGAAAGACAAATACCTTTCTTTTAAAAAACAATGGTTCTAAAATTAAATTGCTTTTTACTTATTTATAGGTCACAGAATTTGTAAAAGACCTAATATGCAGAGTTTGGAGTCTTCCTGGATACTGACAGCTTTCCACAAGGTGCTAGCACATCTACATGGAGTGAACATCCAAATATGTTAACACTTCTCCAGGGATCAAGTACTTATTGGGAACTGTAGAAAAAGAGTATATGTATTTTAAAATATTTTTTTTGTTTTGGGGGAGCACAAAGGAGATTTAGGTATTTTCATGACATAAATGTTTCTCTTGCAGTAGTCTGCAACCCTGCAATTCCCTCCCTCCTCCACGTTTAGAAGGTTTATCCTTAGTTCACTTATGATTAGTGTCAGTGAGTTGGAAAATATTTATGTGCATCTTTAATTAATTCAGGTTGACCAAGTACGTAATAGGGTGATAGGCATTAATATCCCAGGTGCTTTTATGCTGTCACAACAGAATGTTCTGCAGAATTTTATGGAGATTAAAGAAGGGATGGTGCGAAGTGGTGCACTGTCTTGATCTTATTCTGGATAAGGTCTTCATCAGCATTTTAGAAAGCAAAAGGAGTGGCTTACCACTCATGGTGACTTAACATTCATGTCAGGTTTTTGATCCTTTTATGTCAGCTTGATGCACGAAGCTGAATCCCCATCTCTCTCACATACAGTCTTGTGCTGAAGTTCACCTTCCTATTTCAGCTGTTTTTTGCCCCAACTGCTATGTCTCTCTTACTATAAGTGCTGTTCATTTTATCACTGAAACCAGTGTTCTTGTGCATACACTGTTTAAATAATGAAATAAAAGGCTAGTAATTGCAGGTTTACATTTACATTTTTTTCCTCCTGTTAATATACTGTAACTCTTTTTGTTGAACATTGGTATTTGGAATGAAATAGTACTTTTTTAAAGGAGCAATTTCAGTGGGATAGTATTTTTTTTTGCTATAGAAGCCTTAAAAAAATATTTGCATCTGTAAGTTTGACAGGTTGACCTGTTTCTTATCTGTTGGAGTTTCTGGGCTTTGTTATCTGAAAAATCTCTTAGGCTGACCTGGTGAAAAATAGGGGTCTTACCAGTGTTATAGTAGTTGTGGAATACTCTGTTCAGATGCGGGACTTTAAGGTAAAGGAGACCCACTTTCTTTCCAAAGCTGCCTCTCAAAGCTCTTTGATATAGCACTTTCCCAGGATTTTTTCAACTGAGTTGTCAACAAATTGTCTTGTTTAAAACATAGTTCAGCACTGGTAACTAAAAGGGATCTTACTGTCATCACTTGCTCATGAGCAAGTGCTGAGGTTTTCCAGTACTGAAAAACTGCTGAAGCTGTTTGCCATTGACTAGTCATGCTGTGTAGAATCTGGAGGTAGGAAAGAATTAATTCAAACTAGTAGTTCATGGTGGATGATCTGTCCAGATGTTTACAACCAACTATTGCTTTGGACTGTACATCTCTGCAGCAGAATGTACTGAGCAGTGATGCAAAACATCCAGTCATTACTTGCAGTAGCAGATAAATGGGAACTATGAATATCTCTGAGCTTGAGTAGATTCTATAAGTTGCTATTCTGACTACTGTTTAACAGTAGTTCACAGTATGGCTAGATTAAAAAGGGAAAATAAAAGCTTTGCCCATCTTTAAGTGAGGTTTATTAGATCACATTACTAAAATATGCTTAGTTTTTCCATTTTATTAATGTCCTTGAGATTATATTGAAGAAAGAGAACCGAAAACAGCATGTCATATAGCATGGTATATCTTAAATTTTCAGATTGCTCTTCATTGGATCTAAAAGTCAGAGACTTTCAGCCACCTGACAGACTAAATAACTTGACTGTGTAGTAAAAAAGCATGAAGCAGATGTGGTTTGCCAAACTAGTTTTCATCACGGAATGAAGCAAGTTCTCTTGTCAGCATTTGACATCTCATACGTTCTCTCTGTTAGATATAGTTTGCTGAACCAACAAGTACAGTTTGGTTGGCTGAAATGAAATCTTGTTATTTGGTAATCAGCTTTGCACTGTGTTGTAAGGCACATAATGGGTTTCTTGATTATTTGGATTCAGTTTTTACTATTTTCTGCTTAACAGTAGCATCTTTGCTGAATATCCTCTTGTGCATTGTTGATGTTGTTTTGACTTCAGATTTGTCATGTGACTTAATTTGATGCCTCTGGCCACCCAAATACATTTATGTCTGAGAGGGAGGATTATGGGGATGACAAGTATGTCTCTTAAACCAGCAATCTTGCCAAGAGCAGTTTTCAATACAGTTTTAGTATTATGCATAATTGAAAGTGATGTCTGTAAGTGATGATGAGTTACTCAAAGCATGTTGCATACAGTGTCTTGTTCAATAGTATGTTAATGATAACTCATCTCAGTGACAGAACTACTCTACATTAGGGTTATTTATAATAATATACCTATATTAGAGCTGACATTTAAGGATAATAAGCAATTAAGATAATGTTTGGCATATGAGATTTGATCTGCTTTTGCCTAGCTGTGAATAAAATGCCTTTGTCGAATATGTAGATAATGAAGATGTTTAAATATGCCAAATAATGCAGCAAAAGTTGTTTCCTCCATGTCAAAATCAATCTTGTACAGAAGAAATTTGCGATATGGGAAAATAGGATGAAATCTGAGAGATTCCCAAATTGCTCTGTCCAGTTCTTCTTTTTGATTTGGATATGTAAAATAGATTTTGATTATTTAAAGGCTACAACTGTATCTTAAGACAGTCTTGGGTTTCATATGTTAAGTTCAGATACCTGATGGAGCTCTTGAGTTCTAAAACTCTTCCAGAAATTCAGCTTTTCAGACATGGTAGAAAATCAGTATATCACAAAGTCAATGCTTGGATCTCCTACTGAGTCTTTGATCTCAAATTCACTGGTATTCTTTCTTTTCTTTATAAGAAAACTTATGTCAGCTTTGTCCTTCCAATCCTGATCTCTGCTTTCTGTGAATCTCAACTCCGTAAGAAAAGATGGTGAGGTGTACTCTATGCTGTATTATTGCCAAGTTTTTAATACAGTGTTTCTCCAAAAATACTGGGAAGATTATGTAGTATTTGTTTTGGGTTGGCATTTTCCTTTCTGATTCCTGTATTATTTCATATGCCCTGTGCACAGAGCTTCTCCATATATGATGAACAGAGTATTTGGATCCTCATTAACTGCTGGATTTCAGTTTTTGTAGTGTGTCTAGAAAAGAATGTCGATGGCTTCCTTTAGGAAAATAGGAATTCAAAAGTGAGATGTAATGCTAAAGGGATGAGAGAGGGCTGGGATCTCTTAGAGCTGATGGGTACAGAAAAGGATAAAGGGTACTGGAATGGGTACTGGAAACACTGATAAAGCTTGAGCTTTCTGTACATGGAATGTGAAATTGTATGCATAAGGAATTTGGAAGCAGCAAATTGTTATGAATGGATGAGTGAAAGCAGGGAGATGAGAACTGACACTCAAGATTTTAAAGGACAAAATTGTTGCTGGCAATGAACATCACCATAACATATTTCATCTTGTAGGGACGTGCTAAAAATGATGATGCTAATTCAGTCACTCTGGACTGCTGAACTTTCTTTACTTGGGGGAAAAAGCCTAGTACTTCACCCTAAGAAGTTATTTTAGTTTACAGTATGTAATGCTTACCTTTTGTAAAGGAAATAAAAATTCTCAGAGAATAAGATCTTTTTAATAAAGGTGCTAATTTTGTTTTTGTGAAGTGCAATATATAAATCTTTTTGATTGGATACAAGATAGTAGAACACTTATTTCTGGAAAGTCTGACATGGCAAAGAAGACTTATTGGGCGTGATAGATGTTTCTGTGGTTGTAAAGATGCGGAGGCTGGACTACAGTACTAAAGCTTCTATTAAGAAAAACCATTAAACTTAGTTGAATTTTAAAGTTCTTGCTCAGGAAGGCAATTTGAGAGACAAAATACAGGACAGTTGAGTTTCTGTGTGAACAGGTAGACGTTTAAACTTTCAACAACATTAGATCATTCTTGGAAGGTGCAGTCTCTTTCTTTATTATTTTCTGGAATTTTTTCTTTCCTGCTAGACAAGGATAATTATGTTTAAGATAGAAGAATAAGTGCTTTATGTAAGTAGTTGTTTCTAACACAGCAAATGTCAGATGTACGTGATGGTTTGGGTTTTCCATCTTATGCAATATGGGATACCACAGCATACCTTATCTTTTCTCTCTTCCTCCTACTCATGCCCTTTAATCCTCAATCAGGACGTTTCTATCTCAATGGAAGTAGAACTCATTACGCCTACATTTAATCTTGGGACTTTAACAACTCTGTGATTATTATTTTTTTTAAGATCCTGTGCAATAAACTTAAAAGCATATATCTCACTCAAAGTCATTGGTTATGCTACATTATGTTTCAATGCAAATTCTTCAAAAAGGTCTGTGACCGACCACTCATCTTGAAAACTAGACCCTTAGTGTAAACTGTCTTTTCTGTTGCATAGGTGTGAATGATCAAGTAACTTTGAAGCCTATATGGTCATTGGGCTCTCTTGTGAGTAGTGTGTGCCTGAGAGTAGATGGCCGTCAGAGATATGAATGTGTATGCAAGATCAACAATTTGTGAACTTGTCAGTTTTACCAGATATTTGTGTTTTTGAGGTAACTCGGAGATTCTGCCGAATTCATGTGGGTCTGCTCTAAAAATAATGAGAGGTTATTCATAAGTTGAAACAAACAAGGGGAGTTCAGTTTTCAAGACAGCAAGAAGCTTGATTGTGGCCCCCTGAGAAATGTATAGCCTCTATAGCTTTTATTTAAGAATTTTTGTAATTGTTAGAGGTGTTTTGATGCCACTGGTTCTTTATGGAGATAAAAGGTATAATAACATCTTCTGTGCTGGTGTCCAGGAAGATCTCATTTAGACCTGAAGTTTCTGATGGTGGCTGAGGAACTTACTAATGTGATGACTATAAAAAATAATATGTATTTAGATAATATATATGTAAAACTTCTTTCCTTAGCTAGGGTTTATTTTTGATTTTGGAATTGAACAGTCTCAATTACTTCATTGGACTTGGATACTCCATCATTTTTATGAGAGTAAAGACAAATCCATTTTCCCTTGCCCTTCCTTAGATTGTCTGTGTCCATGAAAAGCATTAATTATGCATGGTAGAAAAGTTGCACAAATAGTCCATGAATTGCACAATGCTTTTCTCATTGAAGTATTTTTGAAATAACTTATTTCTAAAGACAAGAAGATACTCCTATAATTCTGGTCATGTAGCTTATTCAAGACCTTAATTTAGAAGATAGATTTGTAAAAGGTGGCTTACATTCTGTCTTAGTCCAGAGGCACTGATGTCTTTGGTCTCTTAAATTTAATAATCTATGAGATAGTGGTAGGTATTGCATCTTGAGAAAGCTACATTTTTTTTTTTTTTTTTTTTTTTTAATTTACTGTAAGTGAAGTTCTTTTTGTGAGAATGAAAGTGAGCATGTATTATCTCAAAATCGAGATTTCTTCTGGCACTGAAAATGCAATAAATTAACACACATTGAAACCTAACCCTTTTAACATTATGGACTAGATTTCTTGTATTAACCAAAGGCTAGATTTTCATTGGTGGAATGGACTCTGCTTTGGGAAAAAAGTGTGCTAGGTTGTCTGAATGTCTTCAAAAAGTTGATCAGAAGCTCTGAATGGGGTTTTATGAAGAAAACTGTTGTGGACCACAAAGGTTTGGTCAGAGGAATCTAACATCTGTTGCTGGTGTTGTCTTCTACTTACACTCCCATTGTGATCATTTGGGAGAAATAGAAGCTTTGCTGCAGATACATTAAGAAAATAAAAAGAAGAAAATAAAAAGTGTTAATCTGACTGCAAAGAGTGAGGGATAGGATTCTTTGTTAGTGTAAGGGTGGATTGTTAAAACAGTTTGTGATCTCCTCATCTGTGCCCAATGAATCAGATATAAGAGGAGGAATGGGGAATCCAGGCACTGTCTTCTGCATTCTCCTGCTGTGTCCAGGGATTCCTGGCAGTTCAAGTGAGGGAAAAAATGAGAAAGAAGGAACCAAAAGCCTTTGTTAAAAAGTGGTGAAACTAACCATTCCATTCTGTGACTAGGGCTCTGTGTAGGGCAGTGTTATCTTGGGCCTAGTAGTGAATATCTAGAATTTAAAAAAAAAAAAAAAAGGTGTCAGGTAAGATCTCTCCAAGGGGTGGCATGCAGAGGAGTGCCATGGTTCTGTCACACAGTACCAGTCTGCCTAAGCTTGGAAGGGACCTTTGGAGGTCACTTGGTCCAACCCTCCACCTCAAGCAGCGTCACCTAGAGCCAGTTGCCAAGGCTGTGTCCAGGAAGCTTTTGAATATCTCCAAAGGTGGAGACTCAACAACTCTGGGCAGCCTGTGCCAGTGCTCAGTCACCCTCACAGTGAAAAAGTGTCCCCTGATGTTCAGAGGGATCCTCCCACGTTTCAGGTTGTGCCTGTTACCTGCAGCCCTGTCACTGAGCATCACTGAGCAGAGCCTGGCTGTGTCCTCTCTGCACCCTCCCTGCAGGTATTTATATGCATTGATGGCATCCCCTGAGCCTTCTCCAGGCTGGGCAGTCCCAGCTCTCTGATTGTCCTCATGGGAAGGGTGCTGCAGTTCCTTAATCATCTTTATGGCCCATTGCCATGCTCTCTCCAGTACACCCATGGCTCAAGCAGATTGCAGGCTGTTTCAGACTGGAGTACTTGTTGGTGTCAATGTTCATGGAGGCTTTTTCTGGAATTCTAGTTTTAAACCTCTGGGTCCAGGCCAAGTTTTGGGTTAGGGCCATCTCTGAATAGAAATTCCCATTCCACTGGAGAGCCAGCTAGAATTTTTTTTTCGGCTCAGTAGCTGATGAAAAGGATGCCAGGTAGCTTTAGAACAAAATTTGCAATTCAACCCCTGCAACTGTGTCAAAAAAAAAAAAAAAAGAACATGAAAGTTCTGGATCATTTTTCAATCTGGAGACTGGGAGGAGGAAGAAATAAGTCAGCTGAGGCTGCACATTGCCTAAAAAATCAGATTCACAGTATTTCTGTGGAAAGGTTAAATGCAAAGCAGACCTTGTTTTGTGCAACATTCTCAGTAACGATAGTTCAGAAAGGAAGTGTCAACTTTATAATTCTGAGCAAATCAAGGAACCATGATTTAGGCTGGCTTTTTTTCTCCTAACTGTACTTACAGTACTCATGGAAAATTTCTTCTAGTAGCAGTTCTAGGAAAGAATACTGGAAAATAAAAAATGTAGGACAGCAAATCTACAAAAGTAGTCACTTTTCAAAATGATACCTCACTCTTCTAGACTTGTTTAAAGTTTTTAGGGAAGAATGAATAGTGTTACAGTCCTTACAAATCAAAATCAAATAGTGAAATCAAACTTCTGAAGTTTCTTCTACTAAGAAACATATTTGTTCATGCAGTGGAAATACCAAGTGACCTCACATAAAATTAGCTGAGCTACCTAAATATGCTTTAAAACATAACTTTTCCTCAAACCCAAAGAAAACAAGAGAAACAATGCCAAACCACCCAAAATGAAAAAAAAAAAAACAAAAAACCAAGGAATGTGAACACATAAATGTAGTCACAACAAACCTGAGAAGGAGTAATGCTGATCCATAGCTGCTAGGGTTCAGAGAAGGCTGTAATATAGATCCATCAGTGTAAATAAATAATCCTTAGCTGCTGCATTGTCTACTTCTGGGTGCTTTTTGATACTCAGGTGTAGCTATTGACTTAAAAAGAAATGTCATGTTACAGATACTGATCTGGGTTTGGAAATTTGAGGCATAGATGAAACTGTTTTTAGTACTTCCAGGTACTCTGTGGGTGGGGAGGAGTTGCTTGTTGAATTCAGAGATAAGACAGGAGCTTATATTTTGACTACTGTAAAATTATTCTCCCAAGCAAGAGTGGGAGAATCTAAATCAGAATAGATAATGCTTGCATAATTTGAAGTAGAGAAAGCATTTTAAGATAGGGTTACATCAGTGCAGGATATAATACATTTCACTTGTTATTACACCCAAATTGTAAAGTAGTTAATTTCAGGAGCCTGGGATTCAATGTGGCTGAGTTTATAGACATAAAATTTGGTTTCAGCCTGCAAATCAAGAGCCTCCACTGCCTTCGCATGCTTTAGTTTTGGCATGGAGATATATGATCTTGCTACCTTACTGGTTACCCAACTCACAGCTGCCCTTCATAGGCTGAAAAGAGTGCTAAAACATACATGAATGAGAAGGTAGATGCTCCACAGAAAGAGCTGGGTGTTTTCCATGGAGATATAAATGTCACTAAGGTAGTTCTTGTCCTCATTTTTACAGGTTTGTAAAGAAATCAAAAGTCAAATGGAAAGGCTGTGGGTATCAACATACAGAAAAGAGGCTTGAGTTTGAAGGTGATGGAAGGGTTGTCATCCATTTTCCAATTTGATCACATTGACAATACTATTTCACACTCTGTTCTTTAATGTTGCATAATGGTCTTTATATCCCTTGGTTTCAGAAGAAGTCCTGTTCTTCACCAGGGTGCTGATTCTGACAGAGAATATGCTTGCCCTTCACTTGATGCCTTGTTTGTAGCCTTGTTGGTAAGAGACTACAGCCAGGCAATAGAATGATACAGAACTGAAGCTCTGAGAAAATAAGATAGAAAGTGATTTCACCTAGCCCATGTCTCATTTTCCCAGTACAGTAATGTTGTCAAGTGATATTTCAGATGTCTTTCAGCCAGGCGTATTTGCAGCCACTTGCACTGGCAGTTATATGTGCAATGTCATGTTGTCTGATTTGGTAGGTGGCTTATGTGAAAATCGTAGTAGTATGTTTGTCTTTAAGGGATGTTCAAGGAGGCCACGCTCTCACTGTTTCCTAGTCCAAAAGGGATTTTAAATCTGTGTTGGCCCTCAAACGTCAGTGAGTTTAAAAAGAGCATTCAGGTTAATGAATAGATGACACACACCATAGTTATTTGAAGGATGCTATTCTAGTTTCCTTCAGAAATTGCCCTGGGATTCTTGCTTGCCAGGCTTGTTATCGCTTTGGAGTTATTTGCCTGGTATTGTATGTGGCTTAATATGATTGTTACATTAATTTCTTCCCAGCCAGGGCATACAGCATGATCTAGTAAGTTTTTCCTCACGTTAAATATGAGATTCCTAATAGGAAAGAAAAATCAAATAATCCTGCTGTATACAGTCTTGTTGATAAAGTTCAAGGGACAATACATCCAGCATAATATTTTGGCAACAAATCATCTCCTGTAGGGGAAGTTGGAACTTGTTCCTGGCAGAGCTCGGAACAAAGGAAAGGAGAAATACCTGAACCTGAATGACCCTCTTAGACAAATTAAAAGTAAAAAAGGATGTCTGAGCCTGAAGTTTCTGCTGCTGTTGCCTGAATACAGTAAGCTTGCTAGAACAACGGGATTTTAATTTATTTTCCTAATCTGCTGTATTGTTGACAATTATTTATTCCATCATGGTTTCATCAGTGTTTCTAAAATAATATCCTGTAATTACCATCTTGGTTTGTAGCTCTCTAATGGTAATAATAATTTTCTGTTATGGTTATTGTATCAGTTACTTAAAATTCCAGAATAATCACTTCAACTTCAGAAAACTGAAAGTTATGTGACCACTAGATGGAGTCCAGTGAGCATATTTCAATATCAGAAATCCTGTGTTATGGCTTCCAGTGTTAAAAGGGGTAGGTGTTTTGTGTCTCATGCTTAGCAATAAATGCTTATTTATTCCGTTTAGATTGGCTTGGACAACTTCCCAAAATTCTTTGGGTTCTTCTTGGTATGTGTATCCTCAAGGTATATTTAAGTTTGAACTTAAGGCACAGAACTGGCAGATCCCATTGCTCATCTGTGGCTCAAAGTGTATTCGTGTAAGAATGGACCTGTGAGAAGACTGAGTTTTCTGCAGCTCTCAAATGTGAAACGTAAAACTATTAGCTAAGACATTTAGCATTTTGCAACTAGCAGGGGTGTAAATCTGTGTGCATCTCTCCATTGGCACCTACGTAATACCTGTCATACATGTATGTAACATTTGAAATAGCATTTCTTAGATTGCTTCATTTATGCCTCCTCACTTCTCTAAATATATAAAAGGCATAATAGATACAAAAAATAACTTGTACAGGTAGGACAGACTAAATCTTGCTCCATTTTTCATAAGCATTTTCTTTTGCTTTTGATGTGATCTTTGACAGTCATGGCATCTTGTATGGATGATAAACTGCCTCTGGTCTTCAGCCTGGTGCTGTAGTCAGTATTTCTAATGTCATGGTAGCTTTTTGTTACTGTTGGATGAAAATCTCTTAGGGTCTTGCTGAGTGCACAGATGCTCAGTCAAAATTACTGGGAATTGAACCATGCAGTTCTCAAGACTACCTCCTGGAGTAACTATACTGGCTTTCTTCTGAGGGGCGGAATTCTCTCGGAGCTTTTGTCTTCCCCTGTTTCAGTGGTTAGTGTGTGGCTATCCAGTTTACCACCACAGAATCATGGAAATGCACTGTCTGAAATGCAGATCTCTGGAAGTCACCTAGTGCAATCCTGTCTTGGTTTGAAAAGACAGGTGGCTGCTAAGGAAGGCAGGAGCCTCTCTTGAAATTCAAGATATAAACCCCTTTCCTCTGAATTATTATAATTTTGAAATTAAGAGGGCTCTCAGGCAAAGATATGGGAGTAGGAATAACAGTTCTTTATTAGGAAAAATAAAAATAAAAATGCAGTAATACAAAACAAGACTGACAGAGTCAGAATACGACCTGACACCCTGTTGGTCAGGGTGTTGGTAGCAGTCCAATTAAATGGTGGCTGCAGTCCTCCTGCAGTGACAGATGTGGTTCTGCTGAAGCAGTGCTCCTGTAGAAGGATGTGATTTTCCTCTGAAGGTCCAGTGCTGGTGTAGATGGGCCTGGTCTTCCCTTGGGAATCCAGTGGAGAAGAAAGCTGCTCCTCTGGGAATCCAGTGGAAAAAGGCTGACTGTGGTGTTCCAATTCTCAGATTATATGCAGGTAGGAATGCTTGGCTCCTCCCCCTGGGTGGAGCATCTCACAGTGGGATGATGTAATTTTATCAGTCATGCAGTGAGGCTCAATGGCCCATTAGCAGAAGATATCTCCTGGGGGGAGGATGGGTCCTGGAAGAGATCAAGAAAACTGCCCCACCTGGTTTTAACAGGTGGCCCAATTAACAGAAGATAACTGCCCCACCTCTAACAGATGGCAATAGAATACACGCCCTCAGCCACATCTTGCATTTGCAACCTAAGACAAATCCCCTGCTCAAAACAGATCTGGTTAGAGCAGGTTGCTCAGAGACTGTGACAATCTGGTTTTAATATCCACAAAGATGGAAATACTTTAACCCCAATGGCTGTCAGTCTTCATGGTTAAAAAAAAGCTAAATAAATCCTTTTATGCAAAGGGAGTATTCTGTGTCTGTTTCCTCCTGTTCTGTGACTGTATGTTCAAGAAGAGTCTGGCTCTTCTCTCTAGCTTCCCATTAGGTATTGCAACAGCAATAAGATTTCCTTTTAGCATTCACTTAAGGCTGAACTATGCATGATCTCTTAGCTTTTTCTCATACGTGAAACACCATGGTGGCCCTCTATTAGACTCAGTCCAATATGCCAATATCTTTCTTGTATTGAGAAGCCTGCTCAGCATGTTCAACTTGCTGTTCAGCAGGATGTCATTGATATCCACTCATCCATCCTTATCCACTTATACAGACCACATCTAGCTAATTGGGGTACAAGGGTGCTATGGGAGACTGTCAGAAGCATTCTTTTACTGACAGTATTTTGTGTCCAATGCTATCTCCTAGTCCACAGAACCAACCATCACATCACAGAAGACAAACAGGCTCGTCAGGCATAATTTGACCTTGGTAAATCCATGTGGTCTCCTTGGAACTGATATACATCTCTTACTCTTTGTATGTCAAGAAATTGCTTCCAGGAGGGTTTGCATCATAATTTTCCTGGAGATTGGAGTGAATCTGACCAGCTTGTAATTTTCCGTATTCTCCTTACCATTTTGGAGAGCAAATATGAGGGTTACTAAAGATAATCTGAATTCAAACACATCCTCTGCACTAGTTTTGACAAATCAAGTGCTTAAGAATTTTAAGACAAAATAAAACTCACGGTTGTGGCCACAAAGGAACTTCCACCATAGTTTCTTATTTCTGAAGAAACATTACTTCTTGAAGAGAATTGCCTGGTGAAACTCTTCTATGAAATCTGCATGCAGCAGTCATTGCAGAAACAGTTTTTGCAAAAGGAACCAGCATCTGAACTGTCTGGTTCTCTATGAACACTCTTATTAAGTATGACGTGTTTTCTATACACTTCTTTTTACTCTTGCAGGGCTGTTGGATCTTCCATAAGGTCTTTTTTGCAGCACAGCTTTTTCAGGCAGAAGCGAGTATGTTGCCTTTGCAATACTGTCATTGGATTCTTAAGGCACTGCAAGAATGCCAAGTGATGTTGGTTTCCACCTCTGCACTGAGGAGGCTTTAGGGCCCCATCTCTAGTGTTCTGAGCCAATATACAGGCAGCTGCCACATGAGAGGTAGTGCTCCACCTACAAATACTGTCTTGTTTTGTGAAAAGCAGAATTCGGTCAGGATGTGTTAAGATCTCTAAGGAACCAGATGTTCAGTCATGTCAAGATGGCATTAGTTTGGGCATTTTAAATGTCATGGACAACTTTGTAGGCAAAAATACAGGTACCTACTTCTAGTGTTTCAAGAGATTAAGGATATTTTTGTGACTCTTATGCTAGATTTTGGTGCTTGAATCCTCCCTGAAGTATGTTCTCTTGCAGATATGGGGCTGTGTCTCTATGAAGTGTTTTCCTTTTGTAGAGGCTTTTCTGAAGACAGAAGCATGTTTTGTAGTAACCTGTTCAATTGGAAGGTCTCCCTAGTTTGATCTCAACCCTCTTAACTGTTCAGTTTCTGTCTAGGAGTCTCTAAGTTCTCGTTTTGATAGTGAGAATTTTATAGGATGAGCTGAAGATTTTATATCAACCCAGGTTGATTCCCTAACCTCATATACATTAAATATTGTCAAATGGAAACTTGTAAACGTTGTTTAGAACTGTCTGATTGCTAACACGCATTTAATTTGTACCTGTGTCATTATGCTTTCTTGGAACTCATTTGGTCGTCAGAGGATTGCTTAACATGTTGATTTGAAGTCCTCCAGTTCCCAAGTGCAAAGTAATTATTAGTAATCTATTTTAATCAGAGGAGTGGTTAGGCCCTTAAAGCAATTTTGCTTTTTGGAAGGGAACTAGAACTTCTTTATTGCTTTTCCAAAAGAACGTGTCTCAAAAATACGTGATTCTGAACAATCTGGAGCTAATATAGCTAAATAATTTTTTTGTCCTCATGGTGCAGTCAGTGCAGATTGAACATAGTATATAGCAGGGAGGAACTTGTTGTTCCCCATATAAATGAGTGGATTGGCTTAGGGGTGTAATATTTGCAATGTATACTAACACAAATAGCTCATAAGTCTGCATGCTTTCTGGTTAAGCCCTTTTTCATAAACCAAGAGAAGGCAGGCATTAGTGTTGTCTCCTCTCTATAGCCTTACGTTCCTCCCCTCTGCTCTCTGCCTTATGGAAAAAGACCTTTCCATAAACCAGGCTCAGCTAAAGGCAGTTTGCAATGGGTAGTTTGCTGCTCATATGTACAGACTGGGCTTGTTCATATATTATTTGTTCAGCTTTGGTATTTTTACCATTGGATTTAGACTTTTACCTACCTTGGGCTGTCTTTTAGCTCTCTTTTAGTGGGCAAAGTGCGGTCAGACCTTTGTAAGAACATTTCCAGCCTCCCATTTGTCCTGGTTCTGGCTAGGACAGGGTTAATATTTGCAGTAACCAGGAAGGGGCATGGCTAGCTCCCAGAGGTTATTCTCTACCACCTTATGGCATTTTCTGGGGACAGGGGAAGGGGTCTCTTGCAGTGGGGGTAGTGTGATGGTGGTTCTAGTATTACCAGGGGCGTGGTGAGGAATTGTGTGAACTGTTCACCTCCTTCTTGTACACTGTTGTTAGAATTGCTGCTGTTATGGTGTTTTTTTATTTAATTGCAGTTTCCAGTAAATTGTTCCTATCTCAGCCTGTGATCTTTAACTTTTATGCCTCCAGTTGTCTTCTCCAGCCACCCACATCATGGAAGAGCAGGGGGCAGTGAATAAGGGGCGCATGGTTTGAAGTGTTTCAGCAGGAGCACTAAATTGGGGAATACCTTTACTAAACCATGACACCATTTCACTTTGAGATGTGATACTGAAGTAAATAATATCACACTGTGTCACATTGCTGCCTGGATGGTCACTGCTTGTGCAGTGTGGTTGCTCATTACAATTCAAGGAATCTCCTTAATGAAGCTGGAAACTTCCACTTTGCACCGAATTAATAAAAAGTCTGCTTGTTGGCAGACTTCTTTGCATTGTGTGCTATTCAGATTTCTCCTGCTCCCTGTGGTTTCTTTCCACCCCTCATGTCCCCATAATTATTTTCCTTTCAAGCTCTATTTGGAATCACAGAATTAGAAAATATGCTGAGTTGAATGGGACCCACAAGGATCACCAAATTTGGCTCTTGGCCCTGCACTGGACCATTCACAAAAATCACACCATGTGCCTGAGAGCACTGTCCAAACACTTCTTGAACTCTGTCAGGCTGGTGCTGTGACCACTTCCCTGGGGAGCTGTTCCCATGCCCAACCATCCTCTGGGTGAAGAACCTTTTTCTAATATCCAACCTAAACCTCTCCTGACACAACTCCAGGCCATTCCCTCAGCCCTGTCACTGGGCACCACCGGAGAAGAGATCAGTGCCTGCCCCTCCTCTTCCCGTCATGAGGAAGCTCTAGACTGTGATGAGGATGCTTTTCATGGTAGAGTTACCATTGTGTTGATCCATCGCAGTTTCAGTTCCTGTTTCTAAAATTCTGTAGAAACCTGATGCTAAATTTATTCAAGATATAGTTGGAATTAAATTTTCTCTTAATTGGTTTTGAATTAGAACACCTCCCAGGGTCATTTCCAAACTGAGTTAGACTGTGGTGTTTGTCTTTTCAAATTAAATTTTTTTGTCTTCCTGTTTCTCCGTAACCTACCTAGTATTTTACAAGTAAGGTAATTTTCTAGACATTTGGAAGAATTGTCTAGTGCATGATAACTTGTTGTTAACTGACCTGTTTTTCTCCTGCTCTCTTAAGGCCTTAAGGCGTAAGCTACTTTTTCTTTTTTTTTTTTGCTAGAGACATTTGCTATTATAAAGTCTTTGAAATTGCATGGAAAACCCTCTAATCAGTGCTTCCTTTTAATGATCCCTTAACTTCTGATACCACGTTTGTAACCTGAACTTTGTCAGGTCTCTGTAATCTTACGTTTCAGATGGGAATGAAGTAGGCTTCTGCACTAGAAACAGTTAACTTGAATGTAATTTTGGGGAATGCCTTCTGTGGTAATTCCCATGACTGTTTTCCCTTGGATGTTTGCAAGGATGTCTTTATCCAGCCTTAGTGAATGGAGCACTGCATTTCCCTCACTGACCTACTTCTTCTTTTCAAAGAGGGTAGGATAGGTAGGGAGACGTTGCTGTGCAAGGTTCATGGTTATGTATGGAGTGTCTCTGTCCTTCATAGTAGAATTTATGCCAAATTCTTCACCATGACCTTCTTTGTTCTCCCTCATGATTAAGCTATTCATTATTAGCAGAACTGCCTTAAAACAATTGGTATTTCTCCCAGTACGAGAAATGGTCTAACTCCTGCCTTTTGGAATATGGGACTGACCGGAACAACTTGGATCACTGTCAAATATTGTTGGGTTTTTGGTTTTTTTTTTGATTGATGTGTCTGATGTTATTATGTTTTATCTAGGTTAGAAATGTAATGAGAAGCATATTGACATGTATTAGCTAGGCAGATGTTAAGGAAAAATGCTATTAAGTCTGAAATATTTCTTGTGAAGTATCATTGTAGCTTGCAAATATTTCCTTGAAAAGAAAATTTTCATGGGGACAAATCTGTAGCTGACATCTTGAATCTGTTTATTCCCTCCCTCCATGCTTTTAATTTAGCTTGTTTTAACTCCACTGCAACAATTGTGATTCTGTAAGATCACTTTTTCATCCAGTTTTACAATTTGGTAAGTAACTAAGTAAATACATATCAGTGCTTTCAGTTTAGCAGAAATATAAAACTCACCATCCCTCTCTGACAGGGTGATATGGCACTCTTGTGATGTGGATTGGGACAGTTACTTTTTGCAAATTGCTTGCATTTAAAAGTAGTTTTAAAAATTTAACACTTATTCTCAGTGTCAGTTAAAGATATTTATGTACTTCTACAACAGATACTGTTGCAGTATGTGAACTAGTGTCCTGTAGTGATAAATTCAGTCAGTACATGTGTGAGTCACTGTAAAAACCAAGAAATGTATGTATTTTAAATTTCATTCTATATTTTTGTTTTAGAGGTGGATGTTGATCTGAACTAGATAGTATTTTTCTTTTTTTTTTCCTTTTCTTTTACAACTATTGATTATTTGCAATCAAGGACTAATAAATTCAGCTTTTGGCAGGTGGGAATTGACAGATCACTTTGCATGTAAGAAAGAAAGGGAAAAGTGAAGACAGTCTTCAGCTCCCTTGTGGTTTGCCTGAACTGATAATAGCATAGAGGCATAGAGATTTGATTAAAAGGAGTGTATATAGCATGCTGTTTTCTTTGCATAGCAGCAGCGATTTGAGAATTTCCCCCCTGATATTTTCAGGGTTTTTTTTATATTGAAGCTTTTTGTTTCAGACATTAAAGAGCACATGTAGGTCAAGTAAAGAAGTGTTTGCCAGTACGAACTCTGTGCTAAGCATTCTGGGAGACTGCTTTCTTGCAGCAGATGAGGATTCTTTGTGGCTGGCAGCAGAAACTGCAGCAGTATCTTTGCAGTTTCCTTTCATCTTTGATTATGTTCTAAGGATCTCTGAATATAGGAGCTCCTTCCATAACCCCTTGGAATATCTTTTCATCTCTGTGGTGGAGTGCAGCACATACTGAAAGCCTCCTGTCTTCTGCAGCTGAGGTATCCTTTGGTTTTCATCGCCCTCTGATTTTTTGTCTTCGGCAGCTGGATTTTTGGCAGTATTTGGCTTAAGCAAATAGGATTACATTTCAGTAGCTGATGATTTCTAGTCGAGGAGCATACTAAATGTGGGACATAATGAGGATTGTACAAAGAAATATTTCTGCAAAGCACAGGAAAATTACTCGAGTCGAGCAACGGAAGAAGACATCCTGCAAATGCAATCAGGGCTGCTAGAAATGCAAAATTCAACAGATTGGGAATGGGTTGCACGACAAGTGTGATTCTGTTTAAAGGCATTCGTACAGTTTTTGAGAGAAACTGTGGTTATATATGCAAACAGCAAGGGGAAAACAATGCCCTTGAATACACAGCATTCAGCTTGCCAGATGAAGATTCAGAAATATTGATTCATTCATTCCTGGTAAATAAAAACTTGTTTCATTAATAATTTTATCTGCTAATTGAAAGCTAAACTAAAACCAGAATAGCATGTGTATTTAACATCTGCTATGTACAGACATGGATATATGTCTTGTCCTGATATTGTAGGATGTTAGTGCATGTATGTGGCATGTTATGTATGTGTGCATGCAGCTGTAATGTTAAAGCTTAAGATTCATATTCCTCATATAATTTAGATTTGTATTGCTAGCTCTGAAGAGTTTGCACTCTGTAATTGTTGTAGAAGATTGTCTGCTCTTAGATCTTTCTAAACATACTCTTGGAATGTATTTGGCACTTGGACTGAGGAACAACTGATGGTTATGTTATTTGAAAAAACTAAGGAAGGCATTGTTGAGGAAACAGTAACCCAGCATTTAAGGTTTATTTTTTTCTTATGGATTTGAGTGTATTTTTTTTTCCTTTGAAACCGTTTAACTGTTCTAATTCTGTTTAACTTCCTGAAAGGGATACAGGAGCATTCTAGAAGAAAAAAAAATGGTTAAAGGGAGCAATAACTGTTTCCTGAACCTGCTTTGCTCTCAAAGGCTATTTAGGTGTTTCCTGATGTAAAGAAACCAGGCTTTAAAGTGAGACTGTGGTCTTTGTACCCCCCAGGTTAATGATGTGTTTGTGCGTCAGGTGTATTATATTTAGGCTTGAGGGGGTGGAATTGCAAGAGCTAACTAATGTGTATAGCTTGCTTCACAATTGGGCTAGCTAAGGATTTAAATATTAATTCAAACCAATTTGAGTTTACTTGCTAATTGCTTTGTCACTGGCTCAGTAGTTGGGATAAGAGGGGCGTGGTACACTGAAATAGCTGGACAGATTTTGAGCTTGTTATCTTGCTGGCATCCCCATGCTGTGCAATTGCAGCTATGGAAAGTCTTTAGGAATTTCATAAAGCTTTTGTTGCCTTTGTGCTGTTCAGGTCCTTTTTTTGCAGAACTGAAATTTAAGGAAAAAAAAAAAGGCGTGTGTTTGCACATATGTGTGAATCTATCTATATACACATGTGTATATGTGTGTGCACACATATATGTATATTTCTATACATATATACACACACAAGCTTCTAGGAGAGAACACAGAATAATCTGAACTGTCTTCAGATGCTTAAAATAACTTAGAGTATGTTTATTACCTTTCATGATAGCGTTGCATTTGCTTAATATGGTTTGATATTACAAATAAAATGGCTTCCTCTGGGTATTAGAAGCCTTTTTACACTGTTAGCCATTTTTAAGTTAGCCTCATACACAATATTGTTAGAAATTTGTTAAATTCTGTGTAATGAATACTTTCAATAACTTTGGTAACCCATTGAATTTAAGACCTAACACCCTTACTGGCCTGGAATTCTACACATATTTAGGCAAGTGAATAAAGAAATACTTCTCTTTTTTTAATGTAATATGACTTACTGTAACTTGGAGTATGCAATGAAATGTTTTTGTATATATTTCTTCTTTGTTTCACATGGTACTGTTCCAGCAATAATTTTTCTTTAATTTAGTCCTACAGAATTGGTACTGACTGGCAAGATTAAGCACAAATTATGCTTAATCTGCCATTTACAACTGAAGTTCCACATCTGTCTCTTAGGGGGTTGGATTGGATTTTTTCCAACTCCAAAATGTCTAGATGCTTTTCAATAATGATATTTTTTTTTTTAATTTTCCTGTATGGCTTTGTTAGCTTGGTTTAGCTGGAAGTAGTGGATTAAGGCAAGATATATTCCTGGGAAAAATACGTGAACGTTAGTATGGAGGAGTGTGCGGAATCAAGGGGTCAGAATTACTTCCTGTTCATTGTACTGGACCAGTGCAGTCCAGAAGAATAAAAGTCAGGGTTTTACAAGAAAGAACCAGGACTTTGTTTAAGGGTCATGCTTTTGATAATCAGAGCTGGCACTGGCTATTGCTTTCTTAGGTGTTGTCTGAGGCTGGGGAGCAGTTCCTACAGATTTAGCCCTGAAGATTGGGAAATGGGATTCACTGAGGAATGGGAAGAAGGGGAAAGATACTGCAATCCTGGCAACAGTGACAAGTGATTTTATGGAACTCGTTGAAGTATATAAGACTTACATCTCTTAAATTACATAATGTCTGTACACTTTGCTGTGAAAGCTAGCTTGTCTAGCTCTTTCCCTTCTGGAGTGGTGGCTTTCAGGGGGAGAAATCATGTTGCTCCTCATTGAAAGGCTGTGCATGGAGGTGAAGGCTCCAGGAATCTTATCTCTGAAGAGAGCTGCTATGGCCAAGACAGAGTGTGACACCAAAAGCAGCGTCACTTGCTTGTGTTGTTTTTTATTTTGGAGGTTGTTGCAACAGATGCAAGTGGGTGTGTGGTTTCACCTCTTTGTCTGTGCTGTAACACGTACCTGAGCTGCAATGTCTTAGCTTAGCCTATTTGGCTGTACATCCTATCAGGTCTATTTAGCCACTTTGGATCAAATATCTCCTGATACAGAGCTATTGTCAAAACACTAGTGAATTTCAAGGAGTCCTTTCATTTAACAACACATTGATCCTCTTGTAAAATCAGTGTTGAAAACCTGAAAATTTCCAGTGACAGGAAACTCTCAGGAAGTAGCTCCACTTGAAGGAAAAATCACCTCCTCTGAGCAGAAAGTAAGGAGGCAGAGGCAGTTGATTTAACACATGTATTTCTTATTTACCCTTTAACCCAGGTGTCAGGAGGTTAAATCTAAAGTTTAGTTAAATCTAATTACAGTTTTATCTTAAGAGGGCCTGCTCTTTTGATTGCTTGAAAGAAAGATAAAATGAAGCCCATGTGAGAATGTCTTCTCGGGAGTACAGTTTATTTCTGTCCATCTCATGTCATTCAAACTTGCAATGGAAATGGTATATCTTAACTTCAGGAATATTTCTAACCTATCACTTTGTATTGCTAGAACACGGGATCTCGTAGGGTCTTTAGGGCCATGTGGATAAGGATCTTTATTTTAATAAAATATTATAAATTTAGTTTGAGATGCTGTTAAAAGTTGCATCAAAATTAATGAAATCATATTTTCCCCAAATGTCCATCTTGGGCATATTTATTTTTGGCAAGTGTTGAGAAAACATTTTAATGTGCTTAATTTTGTAGTAAGTTGAAAGATACAGTTTCAGAATACTAGCTTGAATCTACTTATATACTGTACTTAATTTGTCTTAATTTTCCTGTGATTTTTAAAAAATTTATTTTCAGAATGATATTGCATATTATTTCTTTTTATATTCAAATTCTTTTTGGTTGGTTGCTTGTGGTTTTTTGGTTTTTTTTGGGGGGGTTTATTATCACTGTTTAAGCAAACATTATCTCAGAGTCAAATGTTAATGTACAACTGCACAGCTGTTTTGGGTGGTTGACAGAGGTGGAAAATGAGCAAGGGTGAATGATGTGATGATAATAGAATTAACAAAATTTTAAAAGTTTGAGGCTTGATAACAAGCCCCTTGAAGAATTCAGTGATGGAGGAAGCTGGGGGAGTGGGCTACCAGCACCTATGGAAGAGCTAGAAAACTCTGAAGCGAGACAGACAGGGCTGAAGGACATTAACTTTTTTCTATATTTGAAAATTGTAGAAAACAACTCCTTTTTTTCCCATGCTTGAAATACTTTCTGCTCCGTTTGCTTCTAATGGCCTATTCAGCACTGCCATTTCTCTCATTAAGCTTTAGAACCTTGCAGTTTGGTAAATGTACTTAAGGGAGTATGATAGGTGTAGCTTGTGCAAGATGGGGCCTAATAATTTTTAAGTAGTCTTTAGATTTGTTATGTCTGATGTGGAAAATATCTGTTACTTAAATTGTGCTTGCACAATTTCTGCGAAGAAATGTGGGGCATTTTGAAATAGTTTGTGTACAGCTTTTAAGAGGGTAGATTTAGGTGTTGGCTGGAAACAGAACCTGCTACATTTTAGTAGCTGCACTGTCTTAGTCTGTGTCACCAGTTGATTTGACAGCAGCATCGTCATTAGGTGTTCCTGATTTTTTTGGTGACTGCTTTTCCTGTGCTGCTCATGAGTCATTTGGTTTATTAATAAACTGTGACATCTTTTAAGATACACCAAAGTCTGGGCATGTGGGAAGATTGACTAATGACAGCAGTGAGCTACATCATTCTGGAACTAACTGCACAGGAGACACTCAAGTTGCAGATATTTTGATTTCAAAATAAACTATATATGTATAATTAAAAAAATATTCTCCTTAATTTGTGTTGTGTTTTAAATAAACCTTAAGCTCTTTAGTAAATGAAGGCTTTATATTAAGGTGTGTTCTTGCTGTCTGAATTTGCAAATTAATATCAACTTGTTTATATGAGGTAGAAAGGTTTAGCAGACATAGAGTAGAAATATAAAAAAGGAGAGAGTTCTAAGGAAGTAATTGTGCTGAGTAAGTGGAAGTTGTTTTATTTTAATATGCTCAAACAGCTTATGCAGCAGTTCTGTAATGGTGTGCAGACAATTTGTATGAGTTAGTCTGTTGTTACACTCTCATAACTTGCTTCAACTTGTAACTGTATTAGGAGTGGCTTTTATTCACCAGCAAGGGGAACATGAGACTTCATTAGGCCTCTTAATGAGGAAGAAACAGATATGTATGAGTACAGCATCTAACTGTGGCATGGGGTTTTTTCAGGGGTCACTTGAATTAGAGCACTTCTTTTATCTCCTTTCATCTTACTGCTCTGGCTGAACAAAAACCTGGCGTCTGATGTGCTGACTTGTAGTTTTGGCTAAATCTCCTGATGGTTTCTGTAGACTTCTTTTATTTTGACCTTTCATTAGATTCCTTTGGGAAGAATGCTCGAATGTCCATCTCCTCATATCCCTCTGCCCTCTCAGCAGGGGAAATTGCAGCACATATTCACCAAGTGCGTAGTACCTACATCAAATACACGTCTTTGAAAGATGCATGAGAGGACTATCAGAAACAGGTTGGCAAGCACTCAGTGCACTGGCATGCAGAAGATAAGATTAAGCATTTTATCTTCAGGAAAAAAATCTTTAGGCCTGGGGATAAAGTCAGGATAGCTGGTCAAGTCTACATGTGTTCATCCATGACAATATATGGTGGACTAGCACAGAAAAATATCCAACCCAAAAATATGGCACCAGATTATGTCTAGGTGGAAAACATGTTCCCTTTGAACGTAGCAGAAAGGTATCTTGTGCTGAAAGAAGTCAAAATGTGTGGAGCTAAAAAAGCCCCAAAGAACAACACAACCCCATCAAACAAACAAAAAACCCCAAACAAAAAACAACCAACCAACCAAAAAAAAAAAAAACCCAAACCCCGAAAAGCCCCCAAACCACCCTAAAAAAACCCATACAAAAAACTCCTGAAACCCCCCTGTGAAGTTTTATATGGATTTAAGGAATGTGAAGAAGACTTCTGTGGTGGAGAAGCTGCATAGGTGGCACTTTTAAGACTAGAGTCTCGACTTAATGAGCATATGGAAAGGAGTTCACATCTCTGCTCCTCTTTCTTGATTAATACTTCTATCCACTTGCTTTAGGAGCAGCCTGAAGTGCTTGTTTACTCAGCTGTAGATGTAGATACCCTATTCTGTCATGAAATTAAATGCAATTAAAATAAATCATAGAATCATGCAATTGTTCAGTTTGGAAGGGACACCTCCACTAGCAGGTTGCTCAGAGCCCCATCCAACCTTGCCTTGAACGCCTCCAGGCAATGGAGCATCCAGACTTGTCTGGGCAACCTGTGCCAGTGCCTTCCCACCCTCACACTAGTGAATTTCTTGCTAATATCTCATATAAACCAATCTCCTTCAGTTTAAAACACATTCCCCCTTGTCCTGTCACTACAGGCTCTTGTAAAAAGTCCCTCTCCAGCTCTTTTCGTTGGCCCCCTTTAGGTACTGGAGGGTCCAAGGTCTCCCTGGAGCCTTCTCTTCTCCAGGCTGAACAATCCCAGCTCTCTAAGCCTGTCAGAGGGTGCTTCAGCACTGTGCCCCTCCTCTGGACCCACTCAACAGGTGGGGCTTGTGCTGAAGACCCAAAGCTGGGAGCCACCTGCTAACTCTTGCAGTGTTCTTAAAGCTCACAAAAGTGTACTCTTACTTCAGCCCAAGGAGAGAGGTGAATCAGCATTCTCCTCTATGAGCAAATTGTTCTTGGAAAAAGTCATGTAGGATTGGTGCTACACAGTGGGAATACACCACCCCCCCAAGCTTGCTTGGCACAGAACTACTTCCATTTGAGAGATCTTCAGACTTGGGGGTTTGATCCACTTTTTGTGTGTCTGTTCTGTCCTGTTCCTTTCTGATAGTCATAAGGTCCAGTCCAGTTAGTAAAAAAGCCGTCTTTAGTCCAATACTGTTCTCACAGTCTGCTTGTGTATGCCCTGTCTGTAAGGACCTATGTGAGAACCAGAGTTAATTCAGAAGTGCAGTTTTAATCTTGAAGTCTCCTATACTAAACTCTACTGATTTGCTTTCGTTTATTTTTTTCCCCTTGGACCTTAAGGAAGTCTGGTTTTGCCCGAAAACAGATTCCTACTAAGATGGTATGAAATTAATTGCATCACAAGTTGATACTTCATAGATAATGGTATGCAGATATGTGACATGGACAAAAGTTAACCTGTATTTTGTTTAGCTCTGCTGTGATTTTATGCTTGTTTTGGTTTTTATTTGTCACAGTGTAAGAGTGTCCAAACTAAGCTACTGTATAATGAGATATGCCATGTCTGTGTTGACAACTTTAGCCAAATCCTTATTCTGTGAAATAAAGCTTTTAAAAAATGCATTGTGCAGAATCACTATGGATCCAATAGAGATGCTCACTGGAAGAATCCTTTAACTTTATGCTGCTACTAAAAGAAAGGCTTTTTTATTTCAGCTTCTTGAGTGCTAGTACAGACCTGTACATTGGTGTTACCTTTTTTCATTGATGCAACCTACTCATGATTGAGATCTCTTCTGTGTAGTATCTCAGCATCTCTGTCCTATCAAGACTACTTAACTCTCTCCCTAAAAATAGTGTTTTGAGAGTAATTTTACCTGCAATGCAAAATATAAGATTGTATCATTCATACTGATTTAGAGATACCTCTACAAAGAGGAGTTGTTGTTCTCCCTGTTACAAAATAGGCTTATTCCTTGCTTTGCCAAAGAAAGTGAACATGAAAAGTTGCATAGTGTGTAGCACACTCATATCTGTGTCTTGTGCATTTTCTTTTCTCATCCCTGTTTCCAATTGAGAATGTTCTCCTTATTGGTGGGACCGCAGATTACACGTTTGCAGTGTTTGCCGTAGAAAGAATCTTCCTGAGTTTTGTATGACTTTTTCTGTTTCATCTGAGTGTAGCAGGATGGCAGGGAATTGCCAGGTGAATTGCATGCTGCATTCCATCTGCTATCAGCCTTTTTCTTGAACTTGTGAATATGTTCTTCCAGGGAAGCACTTATCTGTTGGTCACTTATGAAACTTGGCAGTGTTAAGATATGTATAGCTGCAACACTGAATCTTCCACTGACTTGTGAAATGTTAGCCTTGAATACAGCTGCAAGGCAGGCTGCCAAGTGTAGGAGGGCAGTGCTGGAATATCTTGTACTAATACAGATGAGAGCAAGAAGTACTGGCTTTTAATGGTCCTTGTCACTCTGCTAAAGTGGGTCTATATTTTCAGATGAGCTACTGCCTTAAAAATCCAGCCCAAACAAAAAACCAACCAACCAACCAACCAAAAAAACCCAACCCCCAAAGCCCTAGCAAAACAAAGCATCAACCCCCCTCCAGTTATCCATCCTTCTCATTTTTGAATTAATTTTTAAGAGATGCTATGAGTTGCCAGGGAATTTAGACACACAAAGTAGAGAGCGTAGCCGCAGAGCAGAGAACGGGTATAGGGTTTTAGCAAATAATGGCAAATCCTTCTGTTTTCCCATATACAGGACATGCAAACCTACAGTAATATTATTTCTTCTTCTCTTGCACCCCCCTTCCCCCCAGCTGGTATAGGTTAAGGACAGTTCTTTCCCTAGAACAGCTTACAGAGGCAAGTTTGATGGCTGTAATTGTAGCTAGTAGGTTTAGTGATCTTGATGCAGACTTCAAGTAGGACCTGAAGCAAAAGAAGGGCCATCAAACCAAACTACTCAGATTTTAGGTTGTTCCTGCAGGGAGGCTGGGCAGACATCTTTTCTTCCGTTAAAGTCCAGAGGAAATTCTCATATGCTGCCTGTTCCTTTACCATCACTCACTTTTTATTATGTGATGTTGTGCATTAACTAAGTAAGTTCTTGAAGTGAAAAGTGATTTGAAGGCATAAGAGAGTGTATGTGAGGAACTTTTGGGCAGCAAATTGGCTGGATGAATCGCTGGGGTATGCCAGAAATACTGAGAACTTGTTACCTATGTAATTTTGTAATTACTTAGGTAACATTACTTAATTACTTAGGTAACTTATTAGGCTGTTCCTTAGGAGTATATGATGCAAGAAGAGAGTCAAATATTTGGCTGTTGGAAGTGGTGTGAAAACTACTGTTGCTAAAAGTACCACATGAAGTCCTTCAAGCCATAATGTTTGTAAAAAGATCAATTGCATTGTTTCCATAATAATGTGAGTTATTTTGCAGACAGGTCTCTAGCTAATAATTTCCTGCAGTTTTGGGAGCCATGTTGGAAATGCAGTCAGTTTTTGTACAGTGACATTTTTTGTGTGTGCATTGTTTCCCTGGATTTTCTGTTGATCGTTATTGAGGTAACTAAATGACTGATGCAACAAATTGAGTATTTTTTTTGTTACTTTTTTTTAAAAATTGCATTTAAGAAGGTTAAAACTACAAGTCACATAGCAAGATGATAAAAGTTTCATCATGTTTTAAAGTTCTGGTTTTCATATTTTACTTTTTGAATTTTAATTATTGTTATTGGTAAATTGTTACAATGCACTACTTTATTAAAGTAGCTTAAATATTTTGACTCTGTGATGCCTGGCTAAACAGTATCTCTTGGGATTTTGTTTGTTTGATTTGCTTTTATATTTTTGCTTTTTTTTGTTGTTTGTTTTTTCTCCCTATGTATTTTTAAATTAATTAAATTCTTAAGGTAATCACTAAGTCCTCAGCAGAAAATAAATGTTGGAAGTACTTATCAGTTTGGCAGTTAAGGTCTATTTCATGCAGGATATGGTTCCAGAGGTACTGCCTTACACTTCTCTTTTTGTTAAATGAAAGAACCTCTTCTAACAGTACATCTGTGAATGAAATGTAAGCTAGAAATTTAATTAGTAATTCATAAGGAAAAATAGCTTCTATATCTTCAAACTGGTGTTATAAAAGTGTTAGCCTGTTGGCTTTCTTTTTGTCCCTCATCATGTTTTGAGAAGAATAGGAAGAATGGGAGGGAAAGAAAATCATATTTATACTGAATTAAAGTAATTCAGATGCATTCAGGAGAAGTACCTGGCCAGGGTAAAATAATGTTGCCATTTAGAAGAAGAATCCATTGTTAAATTAAGCAGAAGAAATACTACTTACAATATATGTAAATTTTAAGTCTTTATTAGTGTGTGTGTTCACAAATGCCTTTTGCATCATAAGGTTGTGCATTTCTGGTTGCAGTTAAGTATAATCGCAGGCCATCTCAATGAAACAAAATCCTGTTTGGCAGCTGCATCCTCAAGTAATGGTGTAATTTAGTCTGAGCTGTTCTGTGCTTCCGTTCTCTGAAAACAAAGGGGCTGGTGCAAAATAAAAAGTGTAACTAAATGTTCTTGAACTATTGTCTACCTTGCTTTACACAGGAAGGTCTGTTTTGTAAATTTGACTAAACTGCTGGATTCCTTCTTAACTCTTAATGAAGCTTCATTAAGTAAGTTTTCTGGAGTTTGGTTTCTCAGTATGAGAGCGGCAGCTTGAAAAGCACATGGCTCGAACTTGTGTTTCCTAGAGAAAAAGTCAGAAACATAATAAATCATTATTATCTGGACTAATATTATTTCTTTCAGTCCACTCATTAGAAATGTACTTGCATTGTGGATGGGATGGGGAAACCCTTGTTCAGACTCAATTTCACGAGTGCAGGCTGAAATAAGAGTATGTCACACAAGTGTGAGAGTGAAGAGAAGGGGAAGAGAAAGGGAGATCAATGTCTTAGGTGTGAAGAATAAGAAACCTGTGCCTCAAGTTGTGCCTTCTTAAAAGTACTAGCAATAAAGGAGGATATTTGTGCTTCTCCACAATTTCATCTGCTTTCTGCAGTTTAAGGTGACTTTCTCTTCTATTAGAGAATAGATAAAACTTCATGCCAAGTTAAATTTAGGATGTGAGTTATATTGAAGTGAGATAACTAACTGTCCCAAGAGAACTGAGAATTGAATGAAGGTGGTAGCTTAGTTTCCACAGCTGTCTGGTTTCTTAGTAGACAGAGAGTCTAAAATAAGGATGTGTTGCTCTGGGGAGTTGAATTTTCTCTCAGATGTATTTTTGCTTGGTAAATACAGCTACTGAGGTTTGTGAATTTGGAAGTTGCAACTCATTAGCGTTGAAAGGAAACAAAGGGAAAACCAAAATATTCCTCTCAAAACCTGGAGAAAACTGCTCATCACAGTTCACTTTTTTTCTTTCTCCAGGAGGAATTTAGCTGAAACTACTGTGTGGGGAAGTTGGAGCAGTCAAAACTTAAAAATTTCCAAAAATGTCAGCTAGGTTGCCTAAAAAATTGCTTTGCAATTGCACAGAAATTATTCCAATAAAATTGCTGCTTCTTATTTTGCCACTGTATGTGTGTGCTGAGCAGTGTCTGTAAGCAGTGGTATGGGGAGAGAGTAGGTTGGGTTAAAAAAGCAAAGTTGAAGCATGGCTTGAGTTTATGTTGTGATTAAGGACCAGAATGAAGAGAGCAACCACTGAGCACTGTTGTAGCCTGGATATCTTGAGGCCAAGAGACGCTTCTGCAAGCTGTTCACAGGACAAAGGTGACACCCTGCAGGGTTTTGTACTGGCCAAAGGCAGTGAGTGATGGCTGGCTGGTCTTCATGGCTGCAGAAGGTTCTCCTAAGTGTCTTCTCTCAAAATGTGTGATGATTTTGTTGCATTATCTTCTCTGTGTTTTTGGATGCTGATCAGTCACGGACTCCTGCAGTGTTGAAGGGTAGTGAGGAATGAGCACAAATAACATGCAATATAGGAGTGAGTTAACTGGCTGAAGAGAGGAAGGAGGCAGAGGGATACTGGTAGTTAAAGAGTTAAGTTTTTTGAATTTTATTTTGAGTTAGTATCTTTGTAGAGTATGTGAGATTTTTACTGTGAAGGCAATTTGGTATTAAGTGGAACTTTTAATACGGATTTAGCACTAAGATAGAAAAGGTCATGCCCCACTCTATCCCCAAAAAAGAGCAATATATCTGTTCAGGGAGAATGTCCTTGGTTAGTGGTGGATTGTTGATAGCACCTGAGTAAGTGACATTAATGCAAAAAAAATTTAAATGCACAATACTTAGGGTTTTATACTTTTAAAAAGACACAGTTGTCAATAAGTGACTAATTCTTACACTAAAAATATTTTTGAGTTATTGATGCCTTGATTTTATACATGCTATAAAAGACTCAGCCTGTTTTACATAGTAATTCTAGATTTGCACATTCTCTTTTGTGTTTGGCTCATAACCTTTAAGGCATTAAAATGGATCCACCTTTTTTTTTTTTTCCTTCCCCGGAGGAATACAGCATGCTTAGGGGCTGGCCTTTGTCTGTCATGCATTCCCACCATAACAGATTTAGCAAACTGCAGCTGAGAAGTTAGGCTAGTTTGTGCTGCTTGTGCCAGGGAAAAAGCTTTTGTTTTCACTGCATCACTGGCATGTCGATGACTTTGATGCCAAAAAGCATACAGTTTTGCTGCTGTCTGTATCTTCAATGAAAGAATGCAGGCAAGAACAAACAGAAATCCTAAGAAAGAGCTTACTATAGAATCTTCGCAGAAGGGCAAGGATGCAGGTCCTTGTGAAGTGCAAGCTGAGAGTCCTGTGGTTGTGCTGGTAAGAATTCTTTAAACCAGCTGTCTCTTCCCTTTAATAATTCCAGTTCTCTCTGTCAATTAAAAACTTCTTCCTCTGATGCCGATGAGAAGTTCCAGCATTCTTTGTTGTGAATAATTTGCATTTAAGATTTAGGTTTGATTCTCTGTGTGTTGTCTGCCTTTTAAATTGATTTTTGCTGTTATAGTTTACCAGATCCTTGGTTCTCTTTGAGTGTGACTTTGGAATTTGGCTTTCAGGCTAGCTGTTTTTCAGTCTCTTCTGTCTAGCATATTTATACAGCTCTTTGAACTTAGCGTGAAAACTACATATGCTTTAAAACTCTTTCTAGCACCTCTGTTTTTTAATTGCCCATCATAGCTTCTAATTAATGTATCTTTGAACTTCCTAAAGTGTGTGTGTAACAGTTAAATTTTACTTAAATGATCAAAGAACTATCTAAATAAGGAATGCCTACTTCTGTTTAAGTATCTATCTATCTATCTATCTATCTAGCTGTTGAAGGACTTATTTTTCAATTCTTTCAATGCACATTATTTAGGAATTTAAAGTTTTAAAATAGCTTCCAGTGAAGGAAAAGGGAAATTTTCTGTATGTGCGGAAAATAATCAAATAAGAACTATTTTGTCTGGAACACTGCTAGACACTTAGTTCTGTTGGAACTTTAATAGTACAGCAAGAGAACATAGTAAGTGAGCTGTAATGAATCCACCAACTCTCTTCAGAGGAGGATTGGTAAACTAGTACTTACAGTAGGAAGAAGTACTTTGATAGTCCTTACTAAAATTTCAACTTTATTTAGTATGATTTCATGCTTAACTGCTGCTGTTGCGGGTCCTCTCTTCATTTGTCTGCCTGTAGTTGAAGTTAGTGGGGTGATCCTCAGATTATAGTGTTCCCCCTCCCTCTTATTTGAGCTTCACACTATGTATTTAAGAATTGAACTAAAACATTTTGGCCATCTGTATTTAGTAATACTTATCTGTAACTTTTTGGGAATTGTTACTGTATATAACTGAAAGCTTACATGTGTGCTGGTAACACAAACTTTCTTTTCCTTGTCACTGTGGTGGTTTTTTTTTTGTTTTTGTTTTTTTTTTTTTTTGTTCTATTCAGAGAGTTGTTAATAAAATGTGGGTTTTTTTGGATGGGTGTGTTCTGATTTCTGGTCCAGATTTTCATCAGTACAATATGAGCTAATCTTCTGTGTGCTTTCCTGCCTTTGGAATGTTTAACTTTATTTAGAATTGTTTTTATTCCCCCATGAATACTCAGAGAGGATATTAGTGTTTCTGCAGATACTTGGAGTACTGCAGCTAATCAGCAAGGCACATGTACTTATTTAAGAAGAAAAAAAGTATAACATAATACTGTGTTCGTTTATCACCATTTATTAAGTATCTCCTTACAATTTTTCAAATACTACTTAATTTAATGTTCATGGAATAATATACCTCCAGTGTTTGCTCCCATTTTTTCGTTTTTGGATGAAGTGCATGCATTCAAAACAAAGGCCAATATTTAAAGGGAAGAACATTTATGTTTTGCATAGGTCACATTAAAAATGTCTTCACTGTCATTTCAGTCGCTATTTTGGTATTAATTTGTTTATACATATATATATATACACCAGTGTATATATAGCATAATTATAGATCCCTTTTGTCTAGTTATTGAGGAAAGCTACATGAAGTGGTGCAAGTAACCTGCAGCAAGTGTGCTGCCAGGCACAAAGGTGGTATATTTCATTTGACATTGACATTTGGGTCTATTTTTATTTCCTTGGGCTGCGATGTTGCGCTACATTTTTACTAGCACAGTGAAGGTAGGTACCCTGTCATTGGTGCAGGGTGCAGTAACTTAATAACTAAGACTTACAACGTTGCTAGTTGCTGTAACAAATTCTAAACAGCAGAATTTCTTGTGTCCTGGGTTACAAACCTTAACCTTAATTGTAATTCCCAACCTTAATTGGGAATTACATTAGATAGCAGTCCTCAAAAGCATATGGAGCAGTAGGCTTCTGGTTTACTCTAGTAGTACTTCTCATTGACTGTTGTCTAAAACATTCTTTCAAGTGTGGATATATTCCTTTCATGCAAATATGATGTGATTTGTCTAGCACTCAATTTAAGTATTCTTTATAAAGATGAGATAGAATCAGCTGTCAGGAAGCAACAGTTTTTTTGGCATATTAATTTATGTCATATTCATTTAATTTTTTAAAATGTAGTTTACTGAGAGTCTGTTGGAGTATTGAGGGAACTGGGTATTTATAACTGGAAGCATCCTATGTGTTTTTGAAACAATGTTATTTGATTGAGAGCTGTGCCTGAATTAACTTTCCCTGATTAGGTGTGTGGCTTCACCGAAAGAGTCATCTGCTGCTGTCAGTGCCAGTATGTCAGCATGTGTGCTCTTTTGTGTCCCTGTGATTTGAATTACATTGTGTTGTAACTTTGCTCTTGAGGTTAACAAGCAAGAAGAGCCCATGGAAAAAGCATTTAGATTTTCCAGGTGGTGCCTCAAAACCCTGCTTGGGATGAGCTGCTGTTGTGCTGGCTGTTGTAGAAGTTACTGGATGAGTATGCCTGCTGTCCAGCTGCATTTTGATAGTCACAGGTGGTAACTGCTTATCAAAACAGATGATGTTTCTGGGAAGCTGGATCTTTTGGAGGTCATCTTCCTGCTTGGAAACTTGCTGGCAGTATAAAATGTAATAGTTAAAAGTAAGCTCTAGGATACAAAAAATTTCTTGAATTTATTTTTAAAACCTCAACCTGGGCAATTTATTTTATGTTTATTATGGGACAGTAAGATACATGGAGCTGTTACCCATGTTTAGTATTAAATAATCTTATTGTAGGTCCACAGTGACTTTCCTCAGGCCACTGTTAAGAAATACGTAACACCTATTCATCTATTCATATACTTCTTTCTGCTAGTGCCTGTAGCTCCATTTTACTCCTTATGGAAACTTGTTAATTTGCAGATGTATAAGCCAAACATGTTTTTATAAGGTAAGTCATGTTTTGTAGCAGGAGGCTAACAATATTCCATGTGCTTAGCCTTACCATCTTTTGTTTTCTGAGAAGAGAGTTGGACAATAACAATTGTCTCAATTTAAGCGTGCAAGAAAAACATGTACTGGGGTTTTTTTTCTGTAATATGTAATGTAGGTAGTCACTGAACTCTTAGCTTAAAATTTATTTTATGTGATAAATTTTGACACTACTTGTTCAAATATAGATAGTGTATTCTGACAGATTAAAATGCTTGCTGTGTGGGTGTCATGACTGCTGTTTTGAAATATTTTCTATTTCTGATAAGTTTCCATGCTTTTAATATTCAGGCAAAACCCAAAGTGGTACAGCAGAAAATTTGCTCTTTTGTCTTTCAACAAATGTAGCATTGCCTGGCTTGAGACCAGCCATGAATGCCTATGCTCTTAGCATTTTCCTAGATTACAGAAATAAAAATGTTGTTGGCTGCAGATTAATAGGAAAAGTTAAGCCTTATTGTAAAGACTGACTTTTAGTGCCTATAAAGTTGATGTTGCAGTTTTAACTGGGCTGAGTTTTATCTGTGTCTGCTGGTCCATAAATCGTATTTAATGATCGTGTAACTACCCATCATATTTTCTTTTATATTGCATGAAATAATAGACCAGATTTTTTTTTCAAGTGTAGAAGAGCCTGAGAGAGAATCTGCTTCCTTGTACTGTTTTATGTCTGGCTAAATGCCAGTATCAGTGTGTTGTTTATTGTTTTCTTTTTTCATATCTGGTTCAAACTGATAAAACATCCTCTTCCTTTTGAATCTGACAAATGACTAAGAAAGAAATGAGTAACATTTAGGAGAAACCCAAGGAAGAAAATTCTTCATTAATTTTTACATAAATGATATTTCTGCAAATCAAGTACCTCACTGATTAAATAGTAGAAATCTGTATTTAAGACCTCAGCTCCAGTGAGCTTTAGATTCTTTAAAAGCTTCTCATGAGGGAGGATTTTTTTTTCAATCTTGTCTTTACAGCATGCAAACAAAATGTAAGCAAAGTTTATATTCTTTTAAAATTCCTTTTCATAAATTTTATAGTTGTGGTAAGCCAGTTTTGTGACTACAGGGCAGAGAGAGGCGTTTGCAATTAATTGGATTATTTTTAAAGGTGCACTTTTGGGTTTTGAATTAGCTGTGCTAGACAAGTGTGTGTGTGTGTGTTTGCACTGCCCATGAAGTAATTTTAGTTGCATTGTCTCTAAAAGTAATCATTTTCGTCTGATTTTGCTGGTGAAATGAGAGAAGCCAGATTTAGCTTTCTTCCAGTTTTCACCTGTCACCTTCCTTAGAGAATTAACAGGAGGATGGACATAGCTCTTCAGCACCAGGGAGACGTGCATAAGAGTGCTGCCCATGTGCAACACCATGTAAAAATCCATTCCCCATTCCAGATGACAGCTTTCCCTTGCTACCAGGCTGTGATCTAGCCACTTGCTAGTTCAGCTGGTAGATGTCCTGTTACGTGAGCTTTCTGACAATATTGACCGTGCACGTGTTTATTCCGTCCTTTGAAAAGCTCCCCAAGTTGCCACAAGTGGTCACACAGCCATCTGATCAGCATTTCAGACACCATCTGACTGGAGGGCCCCTGGTTGGAAGGAACTCTCTCAAGCCAGATCACCTCCAAATCAGTCAGAAAAACTGGCTCAGTTGCTGGCCTTAGTGTGAGAAGGCTCAGAAACGTGCCACGAGGGAGGGGAAGGGTCCTTCTAGTGCCAGCCCTGCTTTTAATTAGTTTAGGCCAATTGTGAAGCCAAACTTTTAAAGCCAACTGCAGAGACTGTATACACAAATCAAATGGTTCTTCTCTGCTGGTCATTTTTTAGGCACAGTTTAATTTGCAGTATTTATTTTTGTTTCTCCTAAAGGTTGGTCATCCTGCACCACTCTCAAACCAACCTGTCACCACAGCACGTTGTGTACAATTTCTCGTGACAAACTCAGGAGAAGGAATGGTCACATGGGAAAGGCAAACTTGACCAAACTGAGTGACTGTGCCACGTTACTCTAGTACTCTCTAAACCTTGCTTTAACTTAAGAAAGAGTGTATTGCATAAGAGCTCAAGCCCAGTGGTTGGCAGGTGGGCATCTTGCTTGCCTGGATAGGTAGAGATAGACCTGTTACACGGAAAGTGAGAGAAAGGTGAGCAAAGAGTGTTTTGTTTTCTGGCTGACGTGTTACCTTGTACTTCATTTATAGACCAGTAAAGTTTGAAATGCTCTTTGTATTCTGTTATCTCTGTCTGTGCTTAAGGAAGAAACTTTGCAATGGACGGTTATTGCCTTAGTGAAGAGTTGGAAGAGGTGAAGTTACTGTAATTTATTTGGAATCAGAACTGGTTATGACATTCTGTTGGAGTGGGGCTGCTCAATCTGAAATTTTGTGAAGGGGTAATTTTGCAGTGTCAGTGTGTAGGAAATGTTTCGAATAGTTGGGTGGACAAGGTGTTAAGGAAGTGTGGAGCACATAATTTCATTAGCTTGGGATTCACTGCAGCAGCCTGAACACTCAAATGGAAACTTGCAACCAAAATATTTTGTGTAAATTAGTACATTAGAGAAAACGTAATCTCCTCTTAGGTTGTGTTTGCCTTATGCTTTTCTGAGCTAAATTGTCCAACCATTTCAGCTACAGTTGTGTGCATGAACATAAACTTGAGCCTTTTCTGATGGACGCTGACATTAGTTCTTGGCTTTGTGATAACTCGTGTTGATGAATGACAGGAGAAGAGGAGGCAGTAGCTGGGGTTCAGGTGGTAAGCTCTGAAAAGGTGTCAGAGTGCAATATGCAGTGAACTGAACAGCCCCTCTCCATCTCATCTGGGGAGAAAGATGTCAAACACAACATAATAATCATGGCTCTTACAAGGATTGGTCTGTGCCAAGTATGTTGTTATATAGCTAATGAACTTCTAGTAAATCCTTCCTGTGTGATTGTAAATGATAGCTAATTTTCTTAACAAAGCTACATTTTGTTCATAATTTTTGGTAGATTTTTCCAGACTTTGCTTTTTTTGCCTTTTCAGCCGTTATGCTTTGTTATGTTCCCACATTTTTCTTGCCAACAAAACTACTGTGTGGTACATATGAGGGAATCTCAAATAGTTTTTAAATAGCCTGTGAACTAAGCCTGAAAACTTTGGTAACTTTCTCTGGCCAAAGCTTTCCTAATTCCTTGAAAAACAAATTTATTTGATTCATTTTTGGATTAAGAAAACCCCTGTAGGATTTCTCAGGAATATTTTTAATATACTAGTGATTAACAGCAGTTACTTTTAGAGATATTTGTTCTGTGTAGGACAATTAGAATTTGGAAGGTTATTGTCTTGAGTTATATAAAACAATATATAAAGCTTGTCTAGTCATTTTACCTATAATGATGACAGAATCTGGTCTTGCTGCTACAGTTATCTTTAATATACCTTACCTGTAAATTAGTACCACTGATCTTGAGAAAGTATAATTTGTAAAGTCTCTTGTAACTGTTGCTTGTAAAAAAAAAAAAGTAATTTTATGTCTGGTACTGTGATGCTGAATTTTAGTTGCAGAAAAGTTCAGGCTAGATTGTAACCCCATCTTTGCATTAGTTTGCACACTCCAAGGCAGAGCTGCCTTGTTCAGAGCTCTGTCTAAACCCGCTTTGCCATCTGACCACTCAACAGAGTGCAGGGTGAAGGTTTTTCTCTGTCTGATTGTGCAGGGGCTGCTGTAATGCCTCATCTGTGGAAAGGGGTTTTAATGTGGAATCAATGCACAGTTACTGAGGAAAGCTACTTGTGCAATTAAGAGGAAAGTAGATGGCCTGTGGGAATTTTGAAAAAAAAAAAAATAAATAAAAAGGAGGAATGTCAATTAGCCTGCCCCTGCTGCAGGTTACTGCCGAATTAAAACATCTCAGTCTTTGAGCTAAGGTTGTTTTCATTCCTGTTAAACCCAGATCAGAGCTTTCTGGGCTGTATCAAGCAAAGGCAACCGTCAACATAAGAGACTAGTAATTTTTTTATATTTTTTTTTGCAGTGAGAATACATATGTGATTATGCTAATAAGCTCTAGCTTACTGGATTTTGTGAAACAGTGCTGAGGCAATCAGCATGCTTGTCTCTAATTGTCACTTGCACTTCCCCATATGGTGTAATGTGACAAAGTCTGCATTTTGAGTACTGTATGGTTTTGATGTAGATGCAATATAATTCTGCCAATCTTTTAAAGAGTAACTTCTAAAATAAGTCAACAAATGTAATTTTCCCTCAATATACCTGAATTGATTTTGATTTTTTCTTTTTTCCTGTAGGCAAAACCAAAGCTTATAGAACCAATAGACTATGAAAATGTCATCGTTCAGAGGAAAACACAGATTTTGAATGATCCTCTGCGTGAGATGCTACTGTTCCCTTATGATGACTTCCAGGTAATTTAATCCACCCTGTTTTTGTTGTGGGGTTTTTTTGTTTGTTTGGGGTTGGTTTGTTTTTTTTTTTTTGAACCACAGATTTTAGTAGTAGGAGCCATGAGGTGTTTGTTTCTTAACTCTCTTTAGCTCCAAAAATCCCCACAAAATCTTTGCCATGAGTCCCATTAACCTGCTTGATTTATCCTTTTGGGTACAGAAGAAATAGCACAATTTCCTCATCTGACCAGGTTATAAGATCTACTTCTGCAACTCAACAATTTTACTGCCTTTTGAAGTAGATGATCAGTCACTTATAGATATTACCCTTCCCTTTCCAATGTAGGAAATTATGTGATGTCTGTTTAAAAAAAGCATCTGCTTTGTTCAATTCTTAAACTGATATTTTTTCCCCCATTCTTAATAGGGAAGGACATGAACCTGTTCAAATGCAGTCTGCTACTCTTAGCTGCATTGTCCCAGCCAAAACTGTGTTCTAGCAAAACACCCCTTACATAACAGAGGTTCTGACTTGATTAAGCCAGACTTAACCAAGCTTTGTGATAATCTTGTTATATTTTTTAAATGACCATGTTTATCTAAATAAATAGTTTATTTAAGTACACCTTTTAAAAATATCTTCTTGTAGATCTAGTTAGGAGAACTACCAAACATCTTAGAGACTGGAGTTGGAGTAAATAGTGAGGAAAGTCTCTTGTTCACATGCCCATACCTGCAATCAAAATGTCTGTTTGAAAAGTGTGCAGACATCTGAATAGTCTGTAAATTAATTTTATTCAGCTAGGTAGCTGAAGCTAAGTTTGTTTACCTTGGAGAAAGTTGATGATGAGTTGGTATATTTCTACAGAAGGACATCTAAAGTCCTATAAATTACATGTTGAATTTGGAATGACTATTCTCTGGCCTATTAGAGAGTTTACCTGAATGCAGCTGGACTCTCTTTTTAATACAATCTGGGGGCTTCTTTTTCTTTGATTCTGACATGAATAACTCTGCTTGTAGCCTTCCCACTCTGAGCTAAAAAATTTGAGTTTTGGGAAGCTACAGTTATTTACAGAGGAGTTTGGGCTTCATGTGTTCACAGCCACAGGTGGAAGTTTATAGGATGGAAGTAAGACTTCTTGAAAAGGATGTTGTACTGATACAAGTTTTTGAATATGGAATCACTCAGGATACCGTACACCAGGTGTTGGCTTTGGGACTGAAAAACACGAGTAGGCTACACCACCAAAATCCCCTTCTGTAGTGTGTCTCTTCAGAATCACAGATTGAGAGGAATTCAGATTACTTCTGCTGTGTATGCTCTTATCTGATTGACTAGTTCACTTACCAGGGTCATTCCGGTGAGCAGCTCTGAATTGTCAATGAAGAAGAAACAAGCCCCTTAAGGAATATCCTCAGGCGCTTTGTCTGAGCAGTCTGGGGCTGTGGCTGAAGTGTTTAACTGCTATTTCTAGTGACCTCCTGCAATTCTTATCCTCAGGCCTGTATGAATGAAGCTAGCCCATAGCTCTCATCCTTCAGAAGGAATGACTGAATTTTGTCATGAATTGTAATGTCTTCTGTCATCCTTTGTTTGGATTCTGTGGTCAGATTTTCATCAAGGCAGGCACTAAAGTGTGTTTTACATGGGAAGATTTCCTTCAAGTAGTCACGGTTTTGGAATATAGTCAGTTTTTCCGTTTCTTTATCCCTCATCAGTATAATATCTGAACAAATTTTCTGGGTTTCCCCAGTTTTGGCAGAGTCTCATTTTATATGTGATTTACGTGAAGACTGGTTTGTACTGTCAAGCTGGATTATCAGACTTTTATTTCCTTGGAAGACTTGCTGACTTGTTGGCACAAACTAACTCCAAATATTTTTGTTGTACACATGACTCTCCTGTACTACTTTGATCTATCTAGCTCGTTTTCAGCAACACAAAGCATTTAAATCTGTCATTCAATGTATTAAGAAAATACTCCCAAGTCAGAGAACAGAAAACCCTTAAGTGCTTATTATTTTTATTTGAAAGTTAAAGCTTTTAATCCTGTTCAGTTTTCCACAGCCATATTTACAGGTTTGAAATCACTAGTCATTATTTAGTTGCCAGTATAATTTGAATAATTTAAAAAAAAAATTCAGGCATATTTTCCGTGTTTGCAATTCAGCTTCGTATGTGTTTTCTAAATTCCTCTTTCTTAACTTGTGGCTGTCACTCAGTGTATGAGCAGCTCTTGGGTAAGCCAAGGCTCAAATGTCTGACACTGGTCTCATCCCCCTCAAGAAGTATTTAAAATAGTGAGCTAGAGCATTTAGAACTACCTGTAAACACACTTAGGATTGTTTATAGGTGGAAATGCCTACCATTGTCTAGAAACCTGTTCAACCTATTTCCTTTTAGAGCATTCAGGTTTTATCTTTACAAAGTTCTTCCTCACACTTAGGTTAAATTGATTACAGTCTAAAAACCTTTGCCTGGAAAGGAAGCCCAGCAGTGTTAATTTATAATGACATTAAGAGTAAGGCTATTTTGTTCAACATGGCCCTAAAACTAGCACTTAAATGGCACAGAAAATACTTGGCTTGCAGTACTGGATATCACTTTCAGAATTTTTGGAAAATTAAAGAAGAAGCTGCATGTTTTCAAAGAAGCACCGTTGATGATACCACCATTGAATTTATGTTAAAGTTTAAATTATTTAGAGAGAAATTGGAAAGAAATACTTGTGCTTGATTTGGATTTTTTCTTTTTCAGGTAATGGAGTTAGAGAACTGAAATTTAATTTATTAGGTGTGAGAAGCTAGTATTAAAGTGACAAAGTCTGCATTTTGTGAGAAGAACAAAAGGAGAAACAATATTAATTTTTAGTCCATATCAGAAATGAAAAAGCACAGCAACTGGCTTTTTTTGGATCACATATAGCTTTCTTCTCTTCCTCTCCTCTTCTTCCTGATGAAAATTATGCAGTGAGGAAAAGGGGGAAAAAAAACAACACAAAGGGGGAAAATAACTCCTTTTCTGTTCCAGTATGACTGTTCTCTAAACATGCTGTCAGAAGCAGCTCTAAGCTCAAATCACTACCTAAGAAAAATTTGAGCAAGGATGTAGCAGAAAATGCTCCAGTCTTGGAAAACTCATATAGTTTGAGGGATTGTTCTTCAGCCAGCTATCTAGTTACAGGAATCTTTCCAGATTTCCACTTAACTGCATTTGCCATTGTCCCAAATGTGGTTAGCTGAGGTTATGAAACCTGTTTGCTCTCTTTTTATATATGTTTGGTAGCAGTTCATTTACTTTTCAGAAGAACATTTCTGGTCTGCTTTGTGCAGAGCTTCAAATCCAAAGAAGTAGGCTTGTAATTTTTTTTTTCAAATTTTTTTTTCTTCATGCTATTATATCTAAATAACAGCAAGATTTGCTTTTCTGTAGTTACCAGAAGAGCTCTTAATCAGCAACTTTGTCTCCATGTATTGGGTTATTTTTCATTTGCCACTTGAAGATTGTTTCAGCTGCTTTTCACAAGCTCAAGCTCTGAGTTTTCTGCACTGAATTCCCTTATCAGGTTACTCCCTGCCTTCAACAAATCTGTTCTCAACAAATTTATAGGGGCAGACATGTTGTGTTTGGAGACATGTTTTGCTGCTAGCATCACTGAATTTGCTTTTATTCTTAGTAAGTGGTGTGTCTAAACTTTCTTCATGCTATGTAGTCTGTTCATTTTTAGCTACATTTTTGTCCTCTTTTTTATTATGGTGCCTATACAATATGTTTGTTAATTATGATGATATAACCACTTTTCTGCCACCCATGGAACATCTCTGTTAATTTCTTGCTACTGTCAGGCACAGCAATGCTGCCAGTTTTTCAAGGCTATCCCTCTTCTAGCCTCTTGGGGGGAAGAGCCATCTCCTTTTTAACAGTGAATGACTATATCCATTGGATACTCTTGTATTCAAGTTTGTGCCTCTTCATGGCTTGTTATAAATTTCTCACCTGAATTTCAGTAATTTACTCAATAATAATGAAATGGCTTTATAACTAAATAGCATTAGTTTAAAACAGGCCACCATCATGGTGGTGGTGGTGGTCACATTATAGTCATATGCTCAATGACTGCAGAATTGGTGATGTTTATCTTAACTGCACAGAGGGTAAATTATTTAAAGAAACCTTAACCCAAAGCAGTACTAGTGTGTACTTAGCAATAAGTCACACTTTATCTAAATACCATTTTTTTCTTTTTTCTTTTCAAAATACCTAACTTTTGAGTACTACCTCAATTTTTGAAGGAAATCATAGAACCATAGAAGGGTTTGGGTTGGAAGCAACCTTAAACTTCATTGTGTTCTAACCTCTGGCCATGGGCAGGACCACCTTCCACTAGACCAGTTTGCTCAGAGCCCCATCCAGCCTGGCCTTGAACATCTCCATGTATGGAGCATCCACAGCCTGTCTGGGCAACCTGTTCCAGTAGCTCACCACCCTCACAGTAAAGAAGTTTTTTCCTAATATCTCATCTAAACTGTTTTCTTTCCATTTAAATCCATTCCTCTCTGTCCTGTCAATTAATGCAAATGCAGGCTAAATTTGCTTGTAGGAAAATAAAATGTGGGTGTGTTCCTAGCCATATTAAACTTGTCTTTGCAAAGCTATCACAGTGTTATTTTGAAGGCAGTTTGGTGCTTAGCTTAGACATCATTTCACCTTTGTTATTTTTGGGTTTGAGCCATATGGATTTAACACACTTTCACTTGAAACTCTTAGCTTTTACTTAATGTGAGTTAAGTACTCCTGAAAATAGATATTATGTCAACTTTGCAGAAGCTAAACTAAATCCAGGTAATTCTATGAGAAGGCACATCTTCAGTAGAGGAAAAGCAAAAAAATGAGCAAGTAACATCCTCATTTTAGAGAGCACAAGTTAAACTGGTCAAATAACTAATTTTGAAATGTTCGGAGTAATTTCTCTATTTCTTTTTCTGCTTAAAATCCCTTTTGTCTTTAAGTCTTTAGCTAACTGTTCTAAATAGATTTGGTTTGGAAATTACTTTATAATACAGGTTCTGACACTTCCCATACAAAAGATCTGACACTTGCCATGCAAAGGTTAAGTCACTTCTGACACATGGTTGTTTTAAGGGCAGGATCTCACATACAGCTTGCCATCTTTTCCAGTGAGTCTTTTAGAACATTTTCTGTCTCTGCATCTGGAGACTCTGGTAACAGTCTCACTGGCAAACACAACCTTGGGACAGAAAGAGCATCCATTGCAGTCTGCACTCCTTGTGGACAGGTTCACTATGCGTATTCCATCAGGTTTCAGGTAGCAAGGACTCCTTGGTTGACTTGGTGAAATGTTCTTGCTGCTGTTCTCTATTCTGAAACCTCAAAATATCCTAAATCCCTGGGCCTCAGTCAGAAGGTTGTGTCAGTAAAGAGTCTGTTAACTGTGTGCCTCAGTAAGTGCCTGGGAGTCCTGGCTCGTGTTAAAAGTGGCCTTCCTTAGTTTTGACAGCAGAGTAATTGAAAGGATTTTTTAATTTTCTTTGAGAGCATGAGACAAACACTTTGTAATTCCTCATGCTGCCATAAATCAAATGATTTCTCAAACCCGGGGAGTTGAAAAGTTTCATTTCTACAAAACAGTTCAGTCAATGTAGTTTTGAAGAGAGTTTGTTGAGAAGGCAATCCTTCCTTTCCTAATTTTTCTTTTGGAATATAATGTGTATTTATTTAAAATATTGTGGTGCTGCTTAAGTCATTATTTTTAGGAATTTGTTCTAAATCACAGTACCTAACTCACTGCATTTCATGGCTCTTTGATGCACTACTGCAGCTGATGGATGTGCTGAGGAGGAGACGGATGCATTAAGACAATTACTAATATGAACAAAATTGACAAGTCAGATTCTTCTGTTTTGTCACCAATATTGATACAGTACTAAGATAAAAATCTTTTTATGTGTGAACAACTAGAAAAAGTCCTTACTATTGTATTGATAGTTGTGTAGCAGGATAACAGCAGCAGATGTTTTAAAAGTATGTTCAGCAAATTCAATTTTACCAAGTTAATGTTACAGTGTTAAAATTTGATTGGTGAGTTCATGGGTTTCCCATGAAAAGTGCCTGGTAAGATGCCACCTTAGTCTCTGTTTTTTCTTAAAATAATATTTTTTTAGGAAAGTATAACTGTATGCTTGTAGAATATGTATAAATACTGCAGGTGATATTTATATAAAATATAAATAATTTCTAATCAAATATCAAACTATTTCATTGGAATAGTATCTAGAAATTCTGGTCTTTAGGTAGTTTACGGCTCTTAATTGAAGTTTTTATTTCCATAGCTTGTGAAAACAAATACTGAATATGGTTTGAAGATATTTCTAGAATTCAGAAAACTTCATTTTTAAAAGCTGTTAGCGTATAAATGTATATCTTCTTGCAGTTTGGTTTTTTGTTTTTTTAACTGTAGTTTGCAAGGTTTATGGTACCATGAAATATTTTGGGGTTTGTGGTATTTGTTTTTGATACCTCCCCATCTCTCCCACCCGAGGAGTTAACATTGTCACTTTTAGTGCTCTAGACTAGATGGATGAGCTGACCATGACTGTGGGATTATTTTTCTCCCTTTCAATCTTTACTGTAATTGAATATTCTTACTTAAATACCCTCCCCAGTTAATGGAGTGAGGCTTTGGTAATGACCAAGGTAATCAATCACCTTATGGATCAGACTCTCAACAGAGTCTGATAAGGTAATGTACTTATGCGCCCTTTGTTTTTCAACATAACATGTGGAGCTTTTTCTTGTCACATTTTTATCTGATCTTTCCTGGATGTGTGGAGTCCTGTGACTAACAGGTGAGGGACCACAGCCCCCTTCTAGGCCCTGGCTGTGTAAACTCTCTTGTTCACCTTCGATGGGCTAAGCTATGAGATTCCTTTCCACAGTGCAAAAACAAGTTCTATTGCTGTGTGGTTATTTTCCTTTGTGGTCCAGAAGATTTTGTTAAGTTTTCATCTTTTCCACTTTACAAATGTGAAGTATTGTATGGCTTACTTCAGCACAGGTCTGAGAAGCAGAATTTCATGGTCACAGAGAGATTTCCTGCTTTCTGGCAGCGTTCCTGTGCCTCTCTTGAGTTCTGGCATAGAATAGGAATAAGTTCTGACTTGGTAGGCTGAAGTGTATATATACTTCAGTGATCCACACCTTCTCTCTAAACCTGCAGTTAAACAGTGCTAGTCTCATTTTTTGTCAGTTGAGATCTGCAGTTGAATTACTCTTCTATTTTGGTGTGGTTTTCTTACCTTCCTTGAAGAATAGTTTTTATGTGTAGTAATAACACTACCTTAATGTCTGTCTTCAAAATGTCTGAATTATGTTGTCATGGTGGAATTTTTTTTTTTTTTAGTATTTTCTTCCCCATGTTGACAATATAGTGGAAAAAACTGTCCTACAGCATCTATTTCTCACTGATTCCAATCTTGCCCTTCTTGTGAAAGAAGGAACATGTTGCTTGAATGAAAACAAATTCTCACCAAATTCTCACTTGGCTATTCTGAAGCATCATATTCATAGGAGTTTTCTGCTGAGCTTTTCTTCATTACTGTGATGTAACAGAGTGTGGCTGTAATGTGTCATCTTCCCTTTAATTGCAAGTTTCATTAATTGCTTTTGTTGTTTATCAGACAGCATTATTGCAGCGCCAGAGCCGATACATTCGTTCAACAGTTCCTGAAAATGCAGAGAAGGAAGCTCAGAGCCTGTTTGTAACTGAGGTAATACTGAAGTTGCATGTGACTGTATGTAATAACAATATTACACCTGACTTGTTTTTCTTCTCCTTCATTTACCATTTAAAACAAACAGAAAAATAAGCCGTGGAAAAAGAATTAAATATTTACTGCCACTTACTTGTCAATTATTGCAAGGCAAAATTTCCAGGAAAACCCAGTATTAAAACCCAGTATTTTTTCCATTGGTGGCTGGAAAAGAAGTTTTACAGGATAGCTTTTAATTATTTTGTTTGTTTCATTGGCTTTTGCAGATGGCTCTCCTCCACCTTCATTATACTTTTGGCTTTTCCAGATGAACGTGGGTGATTTCAATACATAATATTGGATCTGCAATAGATCTGGAATGAATCATTGTGACTTGTTTTTTATGATAAAGTGTCTCACACCAGCCATTCTTACTTTGTTCATAGTAATCTTGTACAGATTGCTGGAACAGAAATATCCAGAACAGTAACGTTTATGGAGGCCAAAATTCATTAGGACTGTTCAACTTGTATGCTATGTGTAGAAGAAACATCCTCAACCCTAAAGTTTCTCAGAACTGTTTGTTTAGGTTGGCATTCCTTTGGTTTTGTGAGGTTACTCTTCATTTATTGTCTTGTTGAAGGCTTTAAGGAAGTAAAGATTCAGTTGTTTTTCCTTTTTTTTGTATTATCTACCGTTTTTCTGCTGATATGCTTTAAGCTGATATTTTAACATCTGAAACAAGTAAATGTCTGTTGTAACTCCAATAAAACTGAAGGAGCTCCAGATAGCTGAATCTACATCAAAGTGATTTATCCACACTGATAAATACCCTTAATACCTAACCTAAGCTTTTCTGAGATAAATTTGAAGAGGATAGACAAGAGGAGGGAGCAATGTTAGAGGTAATTCATGAAGTTTAGTGAGTTTCTGCTGAAACAATTGCTTGGCAAGTATTAAACTCGTGTTTTGAAATATAAAGAAAATATTTACGATCTATTGGATGCTGTGTTTGTGTTTATGTAGGTTTATTGTGTAACATAAAATTTTGTATGGAATGGTTTCTGTCAACAGATTTTGTCAGTTTTATGTTACTTTGTTCAAAGCCAAGATAAATCAGTACTTTTATGTTGTAACAATATGGGTGGAGTAAAATGGTATTTCCTGTGATCTAGATCAGAACTTAATGACATAATTGCTTTTCAACCACTGCAAGCATACATTTTAAATTTAAGTATTAATTTAATTGCACTGGAAGTATAAATTCAGGAAAATGTGTTTTTGGCTTTCTGTATCACTATGTGCAGAATGAATATTCTGTTTTAATAAGGTGTCTGTTTTTGTGCTGAGTTGTCTAAGGGCTCAGTCACATTTTCAGCTTCAGCTGAGTTTTCTAAAGGCTTGGCCATGTTTTCAGCTGCAGCAAAATGCTGGTTTAACTTTTTGGACAACTGAAGATGATTAATTCAGATGCTGAGTGCATTCATCATTTTCTGGTTTTATTAAATACATGTCTAGCAGATGATAACATTCCATTGAAACATATAACTTGTTCCAAAAAGCTATATTGCATTAGACTATTGCAAAAGAAAGGAAGTGTACAGGATTTTCAGAGATTGATATGTAACCATAATAGTTCATAAAATTACATATCTTAATAGGTTTCCTTGTGCTGTGTCCATTGAATGCCTTTAATCCTCTTCCAGTTAATATTGATACTTGGGTTTCATTTAAACAGTGCATCAAAACCTACAATTCAGACTGGCATATTGTTAACTATAGATATGAAGATTACTCAGGAGAATTTCGACAGCTTCCAAAGTAAGTATGTTATTTAGTGGTATGATAAATTGAAATTGTGAAGGAATTTTGCATTTAATATAGACTTATTTATTAGAGAGGTATATTAATATGTGTAATATGTAAACTGAAATATGCTCTATCCATGTTTAATGGTCAGTAGAGCTGATACAGACTTCTTGGATGGAATTGATGAACTTGAATGTATAATATCATGTTAAACCTGTTACAAAAACATACTATAAGTTTCTCTGTGTTTAAGCTTGCAAGAAAAAATTTCTTATTAAAAACCCTATTTTTACTGTCTTTTACTCTGTATAAGTTTCTGTAAACAAAGTATCTAGTTTGTAATTCAAAAACATATATTTTTAAATTCTTCTGTCTCCTAAAAACAAAAAATAAAAGTTTACTTTCTACCAATAAAGTAAAAGTTACTATCTCTAATTGTGTAGACTATTTAAAACATTCCTTAAACAAAGCAGCAGCAAGAGCTGAGAATTACTCCTTGCTAAGCAGATATAGAAAAATACTAAAAAATATAGAGTCATTTTAATAAATCATATTAACCTTCTAAAATTATTGTCAAGAGTCCTTTTTCAATACATAAACCACAACAATATAAACCATTTTCTGGGAAGGTACTGTAATAACATTGCCTTATTAACAGGCAAGTCAAAACAAGACATTGTATCATTGACAATGTGACTTTAAGTATGATAACTAAAACAGGTTCGTGTTTAGATGAACCTAAAATGGTAATATCCTGTTTTCATTGCTTCAAAGGCAGCTTTTGGAACTCCCTTTAGGAGCCTGGGGAATAGAACCTAACTGAGATGGTTAGAGCAGGTTTTCACAAGGATGATTCAAAGTAAAAGCCCAACCAACATCTGTTACAAACTTTCTAAACCATCTGCTAGAGAAATGTTTTCCCACTTTTTCAAAATTTTGTAGGAAGAGTATAGGGATTAGAACCTTAATTCGGAATGTCTGAGAGTAGCTAAATACTCTGAATACCCCAGCTCTGGAAGATCTGTCTTCCCTAACTGCTCTCCTGCTTTTACCAGCTAAGAAATAGTTACCTTGCCCTGTGGAGAGTTCTGATCTACTCACAGGTTTTGTACATGTCAGTACCTGGTTTTCACTTGCCCTGAACAGAAACCACAGTAGTATTTAAAAAAATGTGTTGTCCTCCAAGGAGCCAGTGGTGGCAGGTATGAATTCTTACTCATAAGATATTAGGAGTGCAGTTAGGAAAACTTTCTAAGAAATAGAATTAATAAAAAAACACATGCTTTTACTTATTCTTGTGCTTTTTCCTCTTCAGTAGGAAAAGAACCTCTTAATTTTTGCATTAATAAAATATGTAACTAATCACAAAATTCCTAGTATTTCAGAAGCTTTTTCTTTTGTAGTAAAGGGACAAAGCCAGACAAGCTTCCTGTTCATTTATATGAAGTGGATGAAGAAGCAGATAAAGATGAGGTGAGATAATAGCAATTCCTTACTTGTTTTCATTAAAGAATGTTGGGTGTGTAGAGGTTGTGAGTTTGGTTAAGTGTTGGTGTCAGTACGTGAAAACAGAGATTAGCTTGAACCACCTTATTGGGAAACAAATTAGTTATTTTACCTGTCTCCTTTCAAATAACCTTGTTCCCTGGAGATCTGTCAGGTGAGTTAGAAAAGGTTTTGACAGATAATAAAATTTAAGTTCTAGTACTTGGTGACATATAATCCTTCAGCTGTCATACAATCTGTTTTATACTGTGTCTGTGTAGGCAGCTTTCCAGAGAGGAGCGTTTCCTGTGGTTTAATCATGGAATTGAGTAAAATCATAGGTGAATCTGTTCCAGCTCAACAACAGCACACACACTTCAGCATGCATAACATTATAGCATACAGTGTGAGCAAAAATCAATTCATCACAAATTTGAGTGTAGGATAAGACTTGAAGAGCTGTCATGGAAACAAAATCTTTAAAAATTGACTAAAACTCTGAGATATTTTCTGTTGTGTCCTTAGCTCAGGGAAAGGAGACATGTATAGCGTCAAGCAATTTTCAAGTATATTTCAAATGCCAACAACTTTTTTTCAGCAACTGCCTCTGTTATTTTTGTGATTTTATTTTTTACTACACCCTGTTTCAAAACACGTTTTTAAATGCCACTGTTACCTTTTCTTACAGGTACTTAAACTCTTACATCTCAAACAAGAATTAAAATAAAATAATTTTTCTTTTTTGTGGTTTTTACCTCTTGACAATTACTTTTCTTCTAAGTTCCTGGTACTGAAAACTACTGCATATGAAATGAAAGGATTAAATGTGAAGAAGTTGTTTGGGAAATTCATCTGAGTAGATGGATTCCCAAGCAGAGAGTCACAGGCTGATGTTTATCCAGCACTGCTATTAATCTGCACTGTGATATTTGGACAAGTAACTTTATACATCTATATCTAAAACTTCCTATTTGTAGGATGGGAATAATTATGATTATTATTGTACTGACATTTAAAGGACTTGGCATTATTTACTGTAATAATATTTCTGACAACAGAAGTGTATTAGAAAACAGTGAGTTAAACACTAAAAAATTAAATGGATGTATAATGACTATAATTCTTACCAGGAAATACATTATGGATAGAGTTAGTTAAATAGTGCAAAACTATAATTTGGCTATTAGCAGGTAGTATGTGTTTTATTAGGAAGTGTAAGTACAGAGGACTCCCTGTGTCCTGTAAGAACAGACAGTAACAGGGTGTCTCTTTCAGAAGTGCAGTCACTGGAGGAGAGATCTGCTGCTGTTTGAGGAACTTGGAAAATAAACACAAGAAAAAGACATGCTAGGAGGAAAAGGGAAGTTAGTGGGACAATAGAGTGGGGGGACTATAAATTCTTTCATCAAGGGAAGACTTAATGCCAGAGGTGTTTCTTTCAGACATTAATATCTTTCTATGCCAAAAAGCACAGATGCAAACCTTAGATTTAAAGTTGTTTGGTCTTTTTGTTTCGCTTTTGTTTGTGTTTGAAGAAAGCTGATTTATTAAGAGAATGATAGAAAACAAAAAGCTACAAGTGATTAAGAATTGGAGGAAAATCAGATAAATGTTAGTTTAATCATGCATCATTAAAAAGGAGAAAATTACCTATCCAAAACTAATTCAGGCTATCAGGCCATCAGGTTGATGTTTGCAAATGGAATTTTTCAATCCAGTATGGGATCAAGATACGGGATTGTTTTTGTTGAAACAGTTGCTGTTGAAGTAAACTTTGGAGCCAAGTTTGTGGGAAAGATCACTTTAAAAAGTGCAGCACAGTGTGCAGCAGTAATGATAAAAGTGAGGAAATTACCTTACCAGTTGGAAACAGGAAGTATGTTTTCAGTGTGAGAGTTGTGTGTTAACAACTGGATCCTGGGTTCCTTTGTATTAACAGATGGTCAGCTGGAAAGATTCAGTAGCTTTTTGGCTCTGTAGGCAGGAATTCTGCCTGACAGAAAGAAATGGTGGAACTAGAGAGGCCCAAATGATGCTCAGTTTTATTGCTAGAAAACAACATGCAGCTCAACAGAGTTGGGAAATTGTGCACCTCAGAGACTGGGAACTGGAGTCTTAATAGAGCTGAATCTTAATTTTTGTTAACGCAGGTAATGAGTGAATTTTAGTCATGTGAGGTGATCCTATGCATGGTTTGTGCAACTACAGAAAAGCATTGGTTGTTTTGGGCCAAGTTTTGGCAAAAACTCAATCTACTCATCTACTTTACACTTGTAAAGGTGATTTAAACCCACCCTTTCCTCGGGGATAGCTCACACCAGGGGAGGTGAAGAGTCATGTAGAGTCATATTTGGAAACCCAGCGTTTTACGTTGTGTCTGTATCTCTATTCTTGTGCAAGAAAGATAATTACCTAAGTAATAAAACAGCAGTGGAGGGTAATGACTTGAAAATGTGGAAAGAAGATAACTGTGTTGCTTGGGCAGTGACACTCTTTGGGGCACATGAAAATTTACCAAGTACTTCTGGTCTATCCCTTTGGGCCATTATATCAGATGCTCTGATAGTTGATGACCATGTCATCCTTACTGGGCCTAACTTCAATAGTACAAAGTACTATTAATTAATTAATTAATTATGGTATCAAGCACTATAAATTTTAAAAGGTCAGATTACATCTTTTGCCTTCTGTTCAGCTTTTTGAAGTTCACGTGTGCATATGCTTATGAGTACGCAAGCTAGACAGACTAAATAAGCTGTAAATAAATTGCCTAGTAACTTTTTACAGAATGTTCCTTGGTTCAGTTCCAGAAACAATTTCATATTATTCCAAGATTTGGTTTAATGTTCAGTTGTTGAACTAGTGACTCTCCCCCTTATGTAATCAGTTTTTGTTACATGTTTTCTTAACAGCCAAGAAAAGGAATTAGAAAAACTACTTGAGGTACTCAAGGATGTTTTGTGATTTTGTTTTCAGCTGGATGCTCAGCTAATTCTGAATATTTCAATAAAAAATTACCAGGAGTATTTCTCCTCTAGATGGATGAAAATCCTCCTACATGTGTAATCCATTAATGGTTTTGTTTCAAAATGGGCTACATTAACGGGAAACCATGGTAACATCAGCTTCATAGTACTCTAAAAGATTACTTGGAACTGGTGATTTGGTATTTATTCTGTGGCAGTTATAAATCTGTCTTTTTGATCTGTTTTGATAGCAGAGTGCTGCTTTTTGGTAGCTGTTAACATCCTAAGGGTTTTGATGCAGTCATTCAGTTCCCTCCGCTGGCAGATGGATGTGGTGTACGGGCGGTGGGTGTGATGTGTGATGCTTGCATTGGGCCTGCTGTCATCCATTGCTTGGCATCACTGCCAAGTTCAGCCTTGTTCTCTCTGCTAAGCTTTGATTCTGATCTGTAAAAGGGCAGATCCAATTCAAGAGTTGTTCTCTGTAGATTCTTAAGAAAGTGATGTCTTTGAAGTACTGTATGTAAAGCAAAATGGTTTGAGAAATCTTGATTGAAGTTTCAGATAAGCATCTGTTTGCATTATTCTTTTTGACAATAGAAATTGGTAAAAATTCTTACACTCTGTAGAAAAGGTTCCAAGGTAAATGTAAGTAAATGTTTTAAATTTTGACTGTTTGCTCATTCCCCTGTTTCCTTGGGATTTGTCTTGACTAACATGTAGCTATCTATAGGCTGGATCATCCTGTTGGCTGTAGATAAAGCCTGTAGAAGTGGCCAGATTACACAGTAAAAGTTAGATGAGGTCAATCTCATCCCAGGTCTTTAAATAAAATAATGGAAAAGCTATAGAATTTCATCAGGGAGTCATGGTACATTACTATCATTATGTTATGAACATAGTTATTCCAACTTCTAAAATTGTTGATAAATACTACATGGACTGTGATGCAAACGTTTACCTTTTCTTTTTTCTTCTTTTTTTCTTTCTTCCTTTCCCCATATTTCTTTCTTCATTGCCAGGATGCAGCTTCTCTTGGGTCTCAGAAGGGTGGGATAACAAAACAAGGATGGCTGTACAAAGGCAACATGAACAGTGCAATCAGTGTGACAATGAGAGTAAGTTTAAGAATATCTTGTATGTAACAAAACACTGAACACTGATATTAAGTATCCCTGTGCCTTGGAGAGGTCAGTTTGTGGTATGTGATTTAGTTCTAAAAAAAATTGTATGAAAAGAAAGAGGGACACTTCATATGTCTGAAACCTTGCTTTTATTTTATTACATGTAAATCAGAAAAAAAAGCCATGAAAAATCTAGTATGTGGGAGGAGTTAAATTTTCCTAATTGTAACCTGGTGCCATTTTAGGGGAAAAGGGACTGTGTAATATGGGGGGGAAATGTTGTTTGTATTATTGTATTTTATATAAAACTATAATTTTTAATGTGCTTCTTGTATATTATAGAGTCAGTTTTAAATAACTTTCAATAGGTCAAAAATACTGTCAAATCATATAGTACAATCCTGCTGCACATATCATAAGTTAATTTTTTTAAATTAATGGTTTCTGTTTTCTTTTCTGCAGATACTGATTATGTTTCTATAAATAAAAGCTTTTTTTCTGTTACCTACTATGTAAATAGCACTTATGAGTATATAATATGAAGCTAATTAATACTAGTGTTGTCACTGTTCTTCTTCCCTCCTTTCTTTTTACTAGTCATTTAAAAGAAGATTTTTCCACTTAATCCAGCTTGGTGATGGATCCTATAATCTCAATTTCTACAAAGATGAAAAAATATCAAAAGAACCTAAAGGATCAATATTTCTAGATTCATGCATGGGAGTGGTTCAGGTAATTATAATTATTCTGCCTGTTTGCCAATTAATTCTGTATTTATTAGCAAGTGACATTTTATTTAAAACATAGATTAGTGTTGTTGAATGTGGATAAGTACCTATTATGCAGAGGAACAAATAGACAGGCTGCATCTTGCCAAAGCAGTGAACAAGATTTCAAAGGGCAAGAGACTGAATTTTTGAAATCTTTCTGGAAAGAACATAAATTACGAGTTGATGTCAAGTATTTAGCAAACCAAATTCTAAGGCAAATGCACAAAGAATCCCAAACTTGGCAAAGTAATGACAGCATAAAATTGAAGTTTATTTCACTTAGATTTTGTGCTTGCATGAGCTGTAAAATGTTTTTCATAGCTTCTTGTGTGGGACTTTTGTTGCGGGAATTGTATTGAATTCAAACACCCTTCCAGCTGCTTTTGTTTGACCTTTGTAATGTTACTTTTCTGTGCTTTTCTTTATTTTGAAAAGTTAAGGGCTTTGGTAAAATGTTTCTCAGTAGCAAATGCCAAAGAAAAGATTATTTTTCTTTTTTTTTTGTGATTCTGCTATGTATTTATAGTACAGCATGTAACTGTTCTGTTAGGCACAGCATACCTGGAAAAACCCCATGGGTCTTAGAGTTTTTTTTAACTTGTACAGAAATAGGCAAAGTTTAATAAAAATACATGGCTTAAATAATATTTTTGTAGCATAAAGTTGTTTGAAGATTTACACAAAAAGATAAAACAGTTTTACAGAGGATTTCCCCCCCAAAATATTGTAGTATTGTTTTTTGGATGCACATTTAATAGGTAACTCCTATGAAAATCTTATAACTGTAATAAATTTTATCATATTGCCAGTTCTATATATAATTTTACAGGAATTATTTTGCCTTAGAGATACAACTCTGGCCAACTCCACTGAAATAAATTTAATTTGTGTTTTTGAAACAAGCCAACAAACATAAAAGTGGTTCCTAAAAACGGCTGTAGTCTCATCAGTATATACAAATAGTGATGGAGGGTGCAAAGAGGACAGAGCCAGGCTCTGCTCAGTGCTGCCCAGTGATAGGATTGGAGGCAATGGGCACAACCTGAAACACAGGAGGATCACTCTGAACATGAGGGAACACTTTTTCCCTGTAAGGGTGACTGAACACTGGCAAAGGCTGCCCAGGGAGGTTGTGGAGTCTCCATCCTTGGAGATACTCAAAAGTTTCCTGGCCAGGATCCTGTGCTAAATGGCTCTAATTGGCTGTGCTTGAGGAGGGAGTGTTGGAGGAAATGACGACCAGAAGCCCCTTCTAACCTCGAACCATTCTATCATTTTGGGATTTAAAACCTGAAAATCTCTTTTTCTCATACGTACTTTCATACTGTTCCATACTTTCTGTTCCATCAGTTCAATCCAATTAACCTCAGGTTTCCTCAGACTCTGCCAGAAGCTTGCTTTTTAAAACAAACAGTGTATTCCTGTTTCTTTTGTTCTTTTGCAAGTAGAGCTGATACGGTCATCCTTAAGTAAAACTATACTTTGGATGCTTTAAAATTTATAGTTTTATATGTCTCTAATGCTATACTGTATTGTACAGTACCCTCAGTGTTCGTCTTGGCACCTGGTCTTCAAAACTGCATGTAAAAATTTGAGACTAGTTATGAATTAGCATCAAGTGCAAAATCAAAACCAGTTAATGCTCACTTCCAAGAACCCAAGTAGTCATTCAGTGGCTGGAATAAAGGGGTTTGGAAATAATTGTTTTCTTCACTTGAATTTTTGGCGGGGGGCAAGTAAATGCTGATTTAAACTATCAGATATTATACATAACATCCCTATTCCAGATGTGTACTTTTATTATCTTATATTATGTTCTGTATCCTTTCTGGCTGACCTTATTGTTTTACTGTTACTTACTGTTGGTGTTGAATTAGCATTTAAAAACTCATATGGGAAAAAGTGGTATCTACACAGTAGAAATTGCACTTCCATTTAACAGAAGAGGAAAATAAAGGAAGAAATTTGTAAGGACCCCAGCCATATTACTTTGAACTAGTCTGACATGGAATTCATAGAAATTATTTTTCTTAGGTAGTTATGCTTACAAGATTTTGTTCTCAGAAAAAACCTACTTGTTTCATAGTCAGTATTTTTGGTGAGGGGAGATTAGTTCCTCTTGCACTGCTATAACACTTTCCTGATCTGAGTTCATTCAGTGCATTTGCTTACTTATTTTTTCAAAGACAGTAGATGCCTGAGAGAAAAATATTGACTTCACTTATAGACATGAAGTTAGACCAGAATATGCTTCATCAGACCTTGTGTCAAGAGGAATGCTGAATTTTTTT
>VXAX01007965.1:2010294-2126982 GCA_013399835.1 Leptocoma aspasia
TTGGCATTTTTGGTTTGGGTGGACTTTTTTTTTCCCCCCAAACTTAAATAAAGAGACTAGAATTCCCGGAATTCTGTTTGATGTTTTTGGATTTGGTTTTGTTTTGTTGGGATTTTTGTTTTAATACTAAATTATAGAGAAACTTTTCTGATCAGATATATGGAGCACATAATATATGCAGGGTATCTATTCACACATCCAGCCACATGTATAGGTATAGTTGCTCTAATTCAATGTTTTGTGGAAGCTGACATCTACCACCTGTATCCAGTTTTTATACTATGAAACATAGAGGTTACTTTTCTCGGGATTTTTCATTTATTTCAGCACTGATTTCAACTGGTAAGATTGCCTTAGGTCTGAAGTCCACAATTTGTTTGTATGCTTGACAGAAGCTCAACTTTGGTAGAAAGCTGACTGTTCTGTCAACAAGTAGTCAGTCTGTTAATTGAAGAATCTGAGATACAGTGAAACTACTATGTAATTTGGCATTTAATTTAACTTAAACAAAAAATCCCCCTACCATTAAGTCTGTCTTACTGTTTATTTTAATGTTTATCTAATGCATTATCAATTTGTAAAACTAAATTGATGATAATATAGAATTTTCATTTAAGACTTCTGAATTCGTTCCCAGAAACATGAGTCAGGCTAAGTAGCATTTGAAACCCTGGTTTAAATTGTGCAGAGAAGGATGACAGAAATGGTTGAGGAAAAAAGGAGGAACCGATTCACTACTTTATGTATATCTATATGACTAACAATACCAGGGCATTTGGGGTTGATGTTGGTTATAATTTTCCTCCAGGATAAAATTCCAGTCTGCAGAGAGTTGTCACCTGAATATGATAGTGTTTTGTGCTTTTTATTTTCTTTCTTTTTTTTAGTACACCTTAGTTAGCTTCGTTTCTAGGTGATCTGAGTACATAAAGAATTGATATTTGGAAACTGGATCTTCTGGGTTTTTATAAAATGATTGCAAGCAGAATGATGACTGGAAACTGGAAGACAGGCTGTTCTCTTTCATACTTATATTTGTTGCGGTGCTACAAATAACTTTAAAAGGTCAAATATCAGAGAGCAAAAAGTGTCATTATGATACATTTTTTCAAAATATCAAACTGTATTTCTGTATAGAGTATCTGAAATATTTATAACTTCCTTTGACAGTGGTTAGACAGTATGTGAAGTGCTGCACAGGTCTTTTATTTTCTTATAGAACAATAAAGTCAGACGTTTCGCATTTGAGCTCAAGATGCAAGACAAGAGTAGTTTCCTTTTAGCTGCAGACAGTGAACTTGAAATGGAAGAGTGGATAAACACTCTGAACAAAATCCTTCAGCTTAACTTTGAGGCTGCAATGCAAGAAAAAAGAAATGGCGAGTCCCACGAAGGTAAGCAGGGTTTCTAGCAAGGCTGATGTTATGTGACCATATCTTCTTGCATGCATTTTGGAAAGAAAGGCTTTAATGTGGCTAAATTTTTGTGTTTTCTTTGGTCATAAAAATTACAGGCCTTTTTACTGTCCACTTCAACTGATGAGCATTTTGACCTTCTGGGCATTGAAACAGTACTGTTCTGTATTGAGTCCAGTTGAGTCAAGTCTGGAAGATAATTATGAGACTGATTAAGTCTAGAAAAATAGAACCCACAATGTAGAATCAGGACTGAGGCAGTTTAAGGAAGAAAATAAACTTAGGATGGACTTGTTTTGAAATGAAATGAATCTGTTCTGTGGTCTCTGTAGATAGAAATGGTGGTTACAGTGTGGGGCTTGAATTTAAATATAATTCCCTTGACCACAAATATTTCCTGCAAGTATGGAAATAGAGTGCTTGGGTGTAGAATCCTTTCTGTTGGAGCTCGTTAAGAATAGGTAAGGCAGGTATCTGTAAGGAATGCAATGGATGTCACCAGTATTTCAGTGACAAAAGGATAGTCTATATGTCCTCTCATTCCTCTTGAGGGTGTATGGGGAGGGAAACTGGTGTGCAACCAACTGTATGCATATCCAGAAGAACCTGGAGGGTATTATAGAAGGTTGTTTTTTTATAGATAGTACAAAGTACCAAGAGGGATCATTAGAGTTTAAAATGAGATATCACAGTCTTTAAAGACTGTCACAATTTAGTGTGATGTTTGCAACAAAAGCAAATCTGAAAAGGAGAAGCATCTAGCTCTGGGAAAGACATTTTAGTCTGTGGTCCTTAGTTGACCTTAGCACTGCAAGATGTTTATAGCTAACTGAATAGCTGCTTTGTAAATCCAGTAACTGTTGGTGAGTAGAGCTGGGAACCTAATGAACAGAGGGAACTTGTTTTGAAACCAAGTTACAATGCGTTGTGGAAAGAGTAATGTGAGTTTGTGCACTGAGTATCTGCTTGCCCCATGCAGATGTCAAAATTAAAATTAAAGATGTGTTCTGGTAAGATTAGAAATAACTGCTACTTTAATGATTTTTGTAACTAGTTATATCTTTCAAGAAATCACTGCATCAAAATAATGCAGTTGTCCACAACCTATTTATGTTAGCAGTTGTCATTTTTGAGGGGGCAGGAGATTAAAAAAAGATTAAATTCTTTTGCTGTGGAGTTTTGTGAGCACATTGGAATTTTTATATTTATTTTAAAATGAGGTTTTATAATTGCAGATGATGAACAAAGCAAACTGGAAAGCTCATCAAGTAGTTTTGATAACTACTATCCTGAAATTGCCAAGGTAATATATATTGTAAATGTCAACTTGGGATATAAAGTATTAAACATAAGGTAGCCAAATGAACTTTGAGTAAAGGTAAGGCATTGGCTTGTAGCTTCCAGTCAGTTTGTGGTGTTTGGAAAGCTTAGAAGCTCTTTTATGAATAGGTGTGGTCATTGAGCTTCTTTATTTTCCACTTTTGGAAGGAAACAAGGTACTGTCTTGGAGTTTGCTATATAAATCTTAATATGCTGTTTAAATGCAGCATGTCTTATTTTTTTATTAATTCATTATATTTTGTGTTGCTTTATTGCATTCAGGTAAGTGTTAAAGTGTTTCTATAGAAATCTAGTTATACTAAAATCAAGTTTTATTTTTAGACTTAAAAATCCAGAGCAACTTAATAGCAGTGATGAAGTGAAAGTATTTTAAGATGTTTGTGTTTATAATGAACTGGTAGGTCCATGGATGCTTCCTGTGTTGCCATGGTTCTTGCTTTTCAATTTTATTATTTGAGAAGTGTGATATAAACAAGCATAAATAAAATGGAACCAAATAGAAAATAACAGTAAGTCTTCCTCAGCCCATTTGCAGACTTTATTTCACTTAAATCAGTTAAATCAGTGAGTTGTGTGTTGCAGTTGGCTTTGTGAATTTTGTAAAGGAGAAATTTTTGTTAAATCACCCAAGAACTGAAGACCTTTTTTATTGAAGCTGCAGAATCCAAAGTCCTTCCTGTGGCTTCCTTACTCTTTCTTCTGTGTGGTACAGCCTGGAGTATTGCAACTTTTCTGCTTGACCATTCTCTGGAATGCTCTCCCTTTCTTTTCTGAGGATCTGTCTGACATAGTAACTCCTCCTGAAGGTAGTGCAGCTTATGAACTGAGAATAAGCAAACCAAATTCTATTTACAATAGTAGCTAACATATCAAAGGATCCAGTCAGAATACATAAACAAGCTTTTAGCACCCAAATTGGTTGGCTGACTTAATTCTTTCTATTACTGCTTTTTAATCAATTTAGCACATGTACACAAAAAGCTGTTATGTGATAATCTAGCTCCAGCTATGGCTGTACTTGGAAATTAATTGGGATTGTGGTGCATATAATCAAGGCTTCCTTGGAAGGGCTGTAAGCATCAAACAGCATATTTGCATGAGACCATGAAAATTTATTTCAGAAATAAATAAGAAATTAGATGCTCTTATTGTGTGGAAGATTTTTCTTTCTTTATAGTCAGTTATTGTAATGCTTATGGTCCATATTCCTTCCAGAAGGGACTTTATTTCAGGGCTTCATATAGTTTCAGTACTACAGTTGCCACTTCCTGTTTCCATAACTCTTGGATCAGAAGCATGCAGCTCTTAAAGGTTGTTATTTTTTGGAATATTATTTTTGCTCAGCTCTTTAAGAACTGGCATGTTTTATTATTATTATTTATTCCATTGTTATAACCCATTTACATTTCTGTTTCCTTCAAAATGTTAGTTTTAAATTTCTCGTTCTAATTCACCTTTCCTAAACACTGCCTTTCAAAATAATTTGCTCTAATATATTTTCATAGCCTTTTTTTCCTGAAGAAAATTACAGGGAAAACTCTGCCCATTTGCATTACTCTTTGTGTCTTAACTTGATTGCTTTATATAAATAGTGTTTGTTTGGAGGATTTTTTTGTTCTTTATTCTTTCTTGCCTTGTCTTGTCAGCTGTTGTTTGGATTTGGTTCTTTTTTCCCCAGTGGAAGCCTTGCAAGGCATTGGGCTTTCTTTTAGAAGAGTTTATAGCTGCTCTATTATTTTTGTTGGTTCTAGTAGGAGAATTTCACAATAGCTGACCTCATATCCTTATGAGGAGAGAGAAATTCCTTCAGGAGTGATTGTAGAGCACCTGACAGTAGGGGAAAAAACAGACTTCCTAGGAAGGGTTTAACCCTTGTGAGTACAGATATCTCCAAGTCTTCATTTTCCTATCAATAGCTGTTAGTTTATAAAATAAACTGAGTAAGATGGTACTTTGCACTTCAGTGCATAGATGTGCACACATCTATCCCAATCTGTCTTTCCTACCTATTTCATGTTCCATTTATCTGTAATTTAACTACCCAGAGTGAATGAAGGGGTTTTGTAGTAGATTTTTTTTTTGTGGTTGGTTGGGGGTTGTTTGTTTTTGTTGTGTTTATTGATCTTAAAATCAATTAGACCTCTGAAATAGCTGTGACTGTCATGATCAGTGTGCCCAAGCACCTCCTTGAGCATTATTGGTCCCAGAATACTTTGAGGTGGGAAAATACTGTCTCAGTTTTACAGATGAGGAAATAAAATCACAGAGCCACTGATGTGCTATAGACAGGGTTCATGGTAGCATTCATTTTCAAATCTTGAGTTCTGACAACTGCCCCTGTTCTGTCAGTCAAAAATGCATATAATCATCTGGTCTTTGTGCACAAAACACTAAAGAATCTGAAACTATTCAAGATGCTTTAGCTGAAGCAGTTTCTGTCTAGTTCCTTTGGCTAGGTAATCCTCTTCCTCAGTTCTTGCCACTAAATATTACATGCACATGACTTTCTTGCCATCTTTAAACTTTTTCACATTTTCTGTATTTCTGTATTAATATTGAATTCTTGTTCAACAAGAATTAGCTTGTTGAACAATTAGCAGTTGTTCAACAAGCTAATTCTGCCAGTACTCTGCTGGTATTGAGTATCTGGGTCGTCTCTTTCACAGCAACTCTCCTCTTTTCTTCTTTTTGTGCTAAAGTCAACAAAGTAAAGTAAATGAAAATGATTGGAGCATTTTTATTCAAAGTAGCACCTCAGAATTTTCTCTTCTGTAATACATCCTCTAAGCCAAATTCTTTTTTAGATTCCTCTTATCAACCTAAAAATATGCTTATGAGCTCTTAGAGGTTGTTCTTTTGTTTTGTTTTTTCTTTCTCTTGAGACATAGTAGAAGTTGCTTCTGTCTCCAGCAAAGCAGATGTTGACAGTAGATCACTTCCTGCTGATGGTCAGTGATGAGCATTTTGGGTTTGTAACTGCTTTTAACCCATACAGGCTGATCCAAAAAGAAACACCTGCCTGTAATGTCATATTTTGTATCTTTGTTTAGCCAGCTGCTACTTTAAGAATGGCGTTTCTTCTGCATGGGTAATTTTGGTACATGCATCTGTTCATTTGTCATGTCCTGTAACTTTAAAAATCACAGAATGCTCTTTAAATAATACCTTTTTCAAACAAAGGTAACCTAGGTATACCATCAGTTTTCACATTCTATTGTTTTACTGTTAATAGATAGGTATACACAAATGCCAAGGTACAGCGAAGTCTGCAAATTAACTTTTAAATGTGAGGGGTTTATCTTTTGGAAGTTTTTGGGTTTTCTCCAGCTACCCACAGGAAAACCACTTCTTTGGCAGTAGAGATCAAGAAAAGTTAAAAAAAAAGCAACAAAAAGAAAAAAGAAAGCGAGCTATGATGGTGTTTCTTAATTTAGGTGATCTGTTGTTTCCTCAGCAATCTTACGGTCTCAGGATAGCTCTGAGCTTTAACCTGCAGTCATACTATGTGTTTTTATTTAAATAAAATAGGATTATGAAAGTTATTGTTTAAGGAGGCAGATATATAAATTACACTGAAGTGTACTTCCCATGAGCTTGGAAGGTTATATGTTGCTGATGTAAGGTTTTATACTTCTAGGGCTGGAAAAAAGCATTAGGAGAAGAGACTCTCACTTTGTGCTTAGTCATGTTTGATCAGTGTAAACTAAGGAGGTACAAAGCTCAGTAAGGGAGAAATGAATGCATGAATCAAAAATGTGTGGAGCTTTGAACATCACAGAAAAAGGCATGACATTAAAGCCCACTTTAATAGTGTGATACCAAGACTTCTTTTCTTATTTTGAACAGAGTACCAGAGAAGCAGAAATCAAGCTGAAAACTGAAAGCAGAGTTAAACTTTTTGCCTTGGATCCAGATGCACAGGTTAGACTTCTTACAAAAGAAGCAGGGGTATTTTATGTTGATCCTTTTGAGATGAAAGCAAACTTACCTTAATTTTTCTTTTCTCTTTTTAAAGAAACTTGACTTTTCTAGTATTGAACCAGAAGTGAAGCCATTTGAAGAGAAATTTGGAAAAAAAATTCTTGTGAGGTGTAATGATTTATCTTTTAATTTGCAAAGCTGTGTTGCAGAAAATGAAGAAGGACCAACAACAAATGTAAATAATTAATCTAATTACTTTCTGTTAATTCAGAAATGAATGTCCTAATGTTAGGTTGGCACTATCCTTAATGGCAGAGATACCTTGTTGTGATTGAGAAATTTATATTATGGGGATTTTTGCTCTTTTAAATCAAAATGAAGGCCTAAATTCTACAAAGAGTAACTTTGCTGCTAATATTTTTGTTGGGTGGTGGAGAGAGAAATTTTTCTTTTACTGTCTTTTACATGTTGTCAATAATACCTAGGGTGATCGCCATATGTGTTTATGAAAATGTTACTTATCTTTTTCTCATACACATTTTTACAGTGATCTAGATGCCAGCACTGACACTTGATCCTTTTTTTTTTTAAATGTCTAGGTAGAACCTTTCTTTGTTACACTGTCACTATTTGATATTAAAAACAACAGGAAGATTTCAGCAGATTTCCATGTTGATTTGAACCACGCCTCAGTAAGGCACATGCTGTCTGGTGCATCTCAACAAATGATGAATGGCAGTGCTGATAGCTTACACAGAATTCAGGACATTCATGAAACTGTCTTGCAATATCCAAAGCAGGTAAGAACTAGGAACCTGAAGAACTAGAACGATTTTGGATACAAGTTTCGTCCGTGATTTCATTGGCTTTCTATTATGTGATGTAAAATGTGCATTTTCCTTCTATATTTATCTCTTGTTTTATTTCTAGGGAATATTCTCAGTCACATGTCCTCATACTGACATTTTCCTTGTGGCTAGAATAGAAAAGGTATTACAGGGAAGTATTACACATTGTGCTGAACCATATATGAAAAGTTCAGATTCATCAAAGGTATGTTATTTTCTTCTGTGGCATGAAAAATTGCTGAGGCAAACCAGATTGATTTCAAATTAATGACTATAAATCAAAATCATAGTTGTTTTGTAGTAAATTCATGTAACTGGATAATTTGATTTAGTAAGTTGTAATTATTTCTGGTAACTATTATTACATTACAGATAAGGGAACATTTTATTGGAAACATTTATTTCACTTTTTATAATTGTGACAATGTAATTTTTAGAATGTCTTTAAGTAAACTGTTTTGACAAAAGAATATTGGACTTCAGTGTGAAAGTTGAGTTGAAAATTGTTGAACAGTGAAATATTACATATAGGTCATAACTGTATGTCTGTCTTAGTTAATGCATCTTACTTAGTGTAACATAGTTGACATTTTCTTTGTCTTACTTTTTGGTGACAACAGTTTACTGTAACTTTATCTGCATTCTTGCTGGTTTTTTCCTCCAGAACCATTGAGATCATTAAGCTTCTGGTTTTATGTATAAAATGCTTTGCAGATTTGACAGAACTCCAAATCACTCCTGGAAATAACCCACTGGAGCATCTTAAGTTTCCAGGAATCTAGGGCAACATAACATTTTGATGTTCTCTGAAACATATCTACAAAAATTTTGTTAGTGCGACTTCTTTTTTGTCAGTGAAGAAGCGGAGGTTCAATGTTTTTGATTTACAGTTATGCTTAAATGGCCAGATCAGCAAGAGAAAAGTGTTTTTGTAAGCAGTGTCAGCTACTGTTGGTGTTCTGCCTGTTTTCAGCTAAGAAGAAACAGTTAACTTTCAGTCTCTGCGGGGCAGCACTGTTCATTCCTACAAATTTGTTGCTGGCTAAGCTGCATGTAAAAAACCATGTATTTTTCACTTGGTCTCAATATAGATCAGCCTACTGATTTGTTTTTCCAGGAATGTGTGAGGTTTTTTTTTCTCCAGCTATTGTTGGAAAGCAGCAGCTTTGTATTTTAGGAGTCTGGTTTTGGTGTTAACTGTTACTGAGTTAAAATAAAACCTGAACTGAGTGTAGGTGATTTTGGTGTCCTGGGCCTGAGCCACGTGGGGAGGTTAAGTAAGCCTAGGTGAGGTGTTCCCATATTTGATGCTGAGTTCTGGACTTGTAGTTGCCCTGTATGATGGGAGTAGACAATAGGAATGCTCATGGTTATATTAACTTATGCTTTCTGGCATTCAGTTGCTTATAATTTTATACAAATGAATGCTTAGTTTGAATTTTTCTTCTGTTCTTGTTCTCAGGGACTCCACTGTATTAATCTGAAACAAAATAGAACAGTACCAGCTATATAGGCCTCCATGTGGGTCAGTGTAGGGAGCAAGTTCCAGTTCCCTGTAAAATTACTACTCTGGACAAGAAAAAGGGAAAATGGAAGCAGCAAATGCTATAGCCAAAAAAAAAAAAATCACTTCTTCTCCCCTTAAATGTTGAATACAGTGATTTAATGATCATTGCTTACCAAGGTTTTATGCTTCCGAGTGCTATTTCGCCTTTTTTTACAGGAAAGGATAATGGATAGTTCTCTCAAACACACTAATAGAATCAGCTCTTTATAATATCAGCAGCACAGATCAGGGATAATATTCAGGAAGTTTTACTCTGTAGGTGGTTTTGCCTCTGGCAAAGAGCTTTCCTCTGTATGGACACATGGGAAAAGCTGATTTCTGGAAAAGAGAAGCCCAAGTGGTTCAGCTCAGTGTTGAACATCTCAAACCAGGGGGTTTCTAGCTCTGATTGTTGTATGTGTTGGTTCTGTATAATGGAGTTTTTTGTTCATTTAAAAGTTAACAAAATCAAGAAGTTAAATTTCTAATGAGAACAATGTTGCAATGTCCATACACAGGGCTGTCCATGTGATCTTCACACAAGTCTTCCCTATAGTCTGTGTGTGTGTTTGTAGTACAAGTCTTGCAGAGCATTGTACTACTTATTCTGCAGGATTGTGTTCTGGTACATAGGGTGAGCAGTGGATGTAGGTGGGGGAGCAAGTGAGAGGGGAAATGTTGAGGGTTTTTTTTTTTGGAGTTGGAGTTTTGTTTTAAAAAACAGCTTAATTTTGCTCTAGCTTTCCATCTATATTCTGTACATAATAATTTCTAATAATTTCTAATTTCTAATGCTTAATTAAGTATTTCTTATCAGAAGTGTAGATGGGTCTGTTTTCACCCACAAAATGCTGTGAAATCAGCAGGCTGTGCTTACCCTGAAATGAATAGTTAAGAGGCATTATCAATTGCCTTTCCCCTCACATACTTAGGATTAATCTATAATCTTCTAAAGAAGCTTTTCTAATTCATATCAGTGTCAATATGTGGGGTTTTTTCATGTGTACTAATGGTTCAGAAAAATGTAGCTTTTCAAATATGGCTATTTCTTATGTCCCTTGTAGGTTGCACAGAAAGTTTTGAAGAATGCTAAGCAGGCATGCCAGAGATTAGGTCAATATAGAATGCCTTTTGCCTGGGCAGCTAGGTGAGGACAAATCTTGTCAATCTGTAATTTTTTAATAACTTTTCTCTAACATGGTTTTTTGCATCTCCCTTCTTGTAAAACTTAATGTGCTATTTAAATTACTTCTTTTTTTGCTTTCAATTAACCAAAGATTTCCAACAAACTTGCACTTCAGTTCCACAGTAGGAAAAAAGTTATAAACATTCATTACATTATTATTCAAACTGTTGATATTGCCAGCTGTTTTCTGTTGTCAATATTTTTTATGTTATTAAGGGTGAAATAGTTCACACTTATTTGTTAGACTGAGCTATTTATGTGTTAAACTCACCTACAATGACAAGAATATTAAATGCTTAATGAATATTAATGAAGGATGGTGCAGTATATTCTGATTTGTAATAATAAAAATTTCCTGAAATTAATTTCAACACTTTCATAAACTCAGCTGAAAGCAAGATTTTTACTTTCAGGACATTGTTTAAAGATGCCTCAGGAACCCTGGACAAAAATGCAAGATTTTCTGCTCTCTTCAGACAAGACAGTAATAAACTCTCAAATGAAGACATGTTGAAATTGTTAGCAGATTTCAGGAAGTAAGTCTGATTCTCCCACTTGACAAAACAGAAACAAACCCCTCACTCCTAATCCTAAAGCACACCATATTTTGTTATGGTCTTGAACTGGGACATCTAATATTTTGATGTATCTATATATACATGTCTTTCATATCAGATACAGAATCTAATCTCCTAATTATAAATATAATTAAGGCCTTCACACAACCTACAGATCTTTCTTTTACAGTGTTTGGGGGCTGCAAGCAGGACTGAAGTATAATCCCTCATGTAACATGCAGTCAGCATCATATCCTGAACTATCTCTGTGCTAGGAGTTATGTTTGCACAATATGCTCTTCTGTTTCTCAAAGGAAAAAAGTATGAGCATAAATCATCTGTTCCCTGACCTTGGACAGGAGATGCTGGCTCTCAGGGAAAGGGATTCAAGCAAGTCTCCAGTCCACTTTCCTTGGGAATGCATGTGTCTCAGGATACCTAAATAACAGAACATTGGTTATGTTTTTTTTACGAAGTATTCTTAAAGACTTCATCAGTTTGTGTGCAGGGCTTATGAGTATTAACTTGAACAATCACTAAGCACAAAATGGACTATAGTTTCTTTCTTCTTGCTTAGCAAATCTGAAAAGGAGATGAGGTTTGTAATAGATATTTTAGCTCACTTTTAGCAAGTGGCTGAAGGTTTCATTGAACTTCGCATAGCAATGGAATTGCTCTGTATACTGATACTCCTTGCCATAAACACTATCACTGGAATTGAAACAAACATTAAATTAGCCTGCCACGCTACTTGGTGAGTTAAGGAAGTGCTTTTGGTTATTTCAGCATCCTGTTTGTGGAACCATGTACAGTATTTCACAGGAATTACAGTAAGAAAGGAGTTCTAATGTCTAAGGCATATCTGTTGGAATTAGAATCCTGACTCCAGCCCGAAGTTTGCTTCACAGCATGGGATTGCTTTTTGGGAAAACTTTGCATCCACCTCCTGTGCAATAATTTTAAAAGCTCATGCTGCTGACTGTCTTTACTAATAAAGGGTTCTGCATGGTTTTGGCATGGAAAATACTTGTACTTCATGTTTCTGCAATAGCTGCACCATAACATCTATAGTTGGGTTTTGCAGGGTGAATTGTTAGTCTAGAAAAAGGAGGAGATAGAAACTTGCTAATTTCTCTTCCCCCAGGTTTATCCTACTACCATGAATTCTTATCACTGGCCATTGAGATGTAAAACTTACTTACAAATTCCCTCTTTGGTGCAAATGATAGTGAATTACTACATGGCAAAACTTGCCTTTGAAAAAGTATTTCATTTCAATTTAAAGAAAGAAAAAGTCATGCTTTTCTGTGACTTGTGTGTCAAGTCCTCTTTTTTCCCTGAGAATTAAAAGGAAAAGAAAACTGTGTGTCTAGGCAAAAAGCAAGACCAGATCAGTCATGCACCCTCAAACCACCTTTCCTCTTGTACTCCTATTTCAGGATATTACTTTTGCCTCCATTTCCTATTATCTTTTTTTGCTGGCATCTGATTTGCATTTAGCCTGACTTTGAGGTGGTTTTTTTTGTTTTTTCCTTCCTACAGACCTGAAAAGATGGCCAAACTTCCTGTTATTTTAGGAAATCTGGATGTTACAATTGACAATGTGTCACCAGATTTTCCAAGTAAGTATTAACAAACACTGTTAAATGGACATTCAGGCTTTTTCCTCTTCAGTTCTTTATTTGTTTTTTTCAATGTATTTTCAGATTACGTTAACTCATCATACATTCCCATGAAACAGTATGAAACCAGTACCAAGACACTCACAGCATTTGAAATAGAGGAGTTTGTTCCCTGTATACCAAAATGCACTCAGCCTTTTACCATCTACAACAATCATCTTTATGTTTATCCAAAGCACTTAAAATATGACAGTCAAAAGTCTTTTGCAAAGGTGAGTAGAGGAAACCTGTACCACCTTCTTTCTCAGGTTTAGTTAAGATTGTTTACATATTTATTTCTGTGATGATCCTTATGATTAATTGCTTGGGTTTATGTTTTTAACTACTCCTTTAGGCTAGAAATATTGCAGTGTGTGTTGAGTTCAAGGATTCTGATGAAGAGGATTCTTTGCCTTTGAAGGTCAGTCTTTTCATTTTTGTGGCTGATAGGAGTAAATAGTGATCAGTTAGCTAAGTAACAGTAGTACTGGGTTAATTGATCTAGTTTGGGATGGTGGCTTGAGAGTAACTTCTGGATGGCTTGCTGGTTAAAGCAATTGCTTGTTAAAGCATCCCATCTAGTTTGGGATGGTGGCTTGAGAGTAACTTCTGGATGGCTTGATAAAAGAGATTTCTAAAGAGTCCTCAGAACACTTCATGTCTTCAATATTTTTTTACTAAAATTCCAGGAATGAAATTGTTGCAAGCAAGGGTAGCTTATACCTTCTCCCCAGTAAGTTAAAACATTAAAGATTTCTATCAACTGCAGAGCCAAGCTCCATTTTATGAGCTATCACAGTGTATAAAAGGTGCCTGGAAGAACAGAAGTAGAGAAATGTAGAGACATCCTGAAGTGAAATCACAGTGTCAGCTCTCCTGCACAGCAGGCAGACTAAACATCACGTAAAGAAACCAAGTTAAACACAAGTTAAAATATTTCAAATTCTGGGTGAGACATTCTAAGCTGAGAGTAAAAAAGAATCACAGAGTCTTTTTGTTCTTTTTTCCTTTTCTCTATTCTTAGTGTATCTATGGTAGGCCTGGTGGACCAGTATTTACTAGAAGTGCATTTGCTGCTGTTCTGCATCACCATCAAAATCCAGAGTTTTATGATGAGGTAAGCTGCCTTTCTGAGGAAACTTTTACCCAGTCAGGTACTATGTAAGTTTCATACAAGAAAATGTTAGAGGATTGCAAAATTCTCAGTTAAATCAGGTCCCCTTTCTAAGGATTTTTTTGTTAAGTTTTGTGTGTTTGATTTGTGGTCTAGCTTCAAGTAACATACAACATGGAATTGCTTTTTAAATGTACAACCAGTAACACATGTCAGTGCTCCAGCTGAAAACTTCTACAGAGATTTCTTTGCCTTTCAGATTAAAATAGAACTGCCCACTCAGTTACATGAAAAGCACCATTTGTTGTTCACATTCTACCATGTCAGCTGTGATAATTCAAGCAAAGGGAGTACAAAGAAGAAAGATGTTGTTGAAACACAAGGTTTGTACACTAATGCCTTACTTTCAGTAATTACTAGGGAAATTTTTTGAAGTATGCTTATCTGGTAACCCATAATTTTTGTGATCCATTTAATGCTTTCTAATTGCAGAATACTGACTGAAAGATTTAATAAAATATTTCTTCTAATTTAAATGCTTCAAATTTTGATTTAGAGTGTCCATCAAATGTACAGTGTTTTTCAAAATCAGTGACAATTACTTTGTGCTTTCAATGTTTTGTAGTTGTTTGAGTGCAAATCATTTGGCCTTTACAGTAACATTTTCTATTTTATTAATTACATGTCAGAATTATTTGGTAAGACTTTTGTTGTAAGGGTGTATGTGAAGTTTCATAATATTTAAATCACTTGCCTTTTGTATTCTGTAGTTGGGTATTCTTGGCTTCCTTTGATAAAAGATGGAAGAGTGGTCACCAATGAACAACAAATCCCAGTGTCAGCAAATCTTCCATCGGGCTACCTTAGTTATCAAGAAGTGGGTATTGGAAAGGTATGTTGTAGAAAATGGCTCTAATCTTAAAAAAGAACCCAAAAATTGTGGAGAGAAGGTTTGGTTGTAACTTCCCAGTCTGCTGATAAGGTTTAAGTAATTTTTTAATAGAATTTCTTTTTTTTTATAGTTGAAATGGAACGCTTAGCAAAAGTTAGATGTCCGACTTAGAGGAGACAAACCCAGAGACATGGGAGACAAAAAAATGTATTAGGGCAGGTTGAGTCAAATTCTTGTAAAAGTCAGAAAGTTGTTACATACTTCTGTTGTTATTTAGCTGATGTAATTAAGAAATGCTTATGTTTCATTTTCTATAGTAATAATTAACTAGAAGTTACAGTAATTTTTAAACTTAAAATTATTTTGAGTTTATGAAGGTATGCAAATAATCTGAAGTCCTTTACTAAATTTTTTTTAGCATTTCATGCTGTCTCCTTTCAGTAAGTCCTTTATTCCTGAACAAGTCTTATTCTCACATTTTGATTTTTGTGATCTCTATACTTCACAAGTAAAATTTATGGTCGTATTTTTCAAAGCAGAAAGCTTGCATAATTGTAGCAATAAAAATCATACCAAGGAGGATACAAAACGAAAATGTGATAGGGAAACTGACAAAGAGATTGAAATGCAGAGACAAAATTGACTAATTTTGGAGGAAGAGACCTAAAATCAACAGCAAGAGGTGCTGCTCTCCTCCTGTTCTACCACCTGCTCTTTTTTAAACTCTGCTGTAAGCTTTCCAACCATCGTCTCCTTCACATCCTTCATCTTCTCACATTGTAGGTGTATTCTTTATGCCTCTGCTGTTTGTCTCTGCTCATGCCCATGGGTAGAAGGTTAGAACCAATATGACTAGAAATAAAATCTCTCCCTAACTGGCTGTCAGGGTCAGCATTCTCATTCTCAGTTCTTTGGAAATGGGATGAGAAGGAAGGACTGGCTGCTACCTATCAGTGACATATGTTAAGTTTAAAACCTTGTGAGTATCTGTGGAAATCCTTGTGTTATTTTTCTGAGAAAACTAGTAAATATTTCTCTCTAGTCAGAAGTTTCTTTGCAGAGTTGTAGGGAAAACACAAAATCTGTGAATCGCAGAGAACCAATTTTGTTAGCCACCAAGGAGAATACTGTGGGACTTGTAAAAAACATTTTAAGCTTCATAAATGCTTTTGGAAATATTGCCTGCATAATTTTGCTTTCTTTATGACTTTATTCATTGCACACTGCATTTCTTCAACCTGTTTTTTTCTTTTTGAAAGAAGTGTTGTTAATGGTACTGTTAACTCATTTATTTTAATATACTAGTACATTATTTTACTTTTCCCCCTCATGTGTGTGTACAGCATTCTGGTCCTGAAATTAAATGGGTAGATGGAGGCAAACAACTGTTAAAAATATCCACTCATCTGGTGTCAACTGTGTATACACAGGTGAGTTATAAAGCAAATTTAGTTAGAGAACTTTTTAGGAATTATGTATGTTTATAGTATGTATATACAATATATGGGAAGATTCTTAAACTCATTATGCTCATCTCTTTTTTGTCTCTTGGGCTTTTCTCATGGTCTCTTTCTTTTACATCAGATGTGAAAAACAGAAGATCTTAAATGGAAGCTATTCAAAACATGAGCCTTTTGTCTCCTGTTATCCATTCCAGTCTGAATTTTCCTATTAGATGAGAGGTCATAGTTGTCTAAAAGCTGTTTACTGGCATGTCTGCAAAGCAATGAGTCCTGTTAGAACTTTTCATAAAAAACATATTATGATTGGTTGGGATAATTAAGTATGCTATTTTCTGCATGTCAGTAGGAAGAAAATATAGGTGTCATTTTGTATAATGGGTATTCAAAAAACACTTGAAATTTCATTTAAAAGAATGAGACTTAATAAGTCTTCAGAATATTGCAGTTCAAGTATTATTTTTGAAAATTGAATTTATGGACAAAGATATGTATTTATACATATAAATATTTTTAATGGATTATAGACAGTAATGTTAGATATTGTTTAATTTGTTGTTCTTTTTGTCTTTGACAGGACCAGCACTTGCATAATTTTTTTCAGTACTGTCAGAAAACAGAGTCCGGAGCTCGTGCACTAGGAACTGACCTTGTAAAATATCTTAAGGTATAAAATGGCAGTGAATAACAGATTATATAATTCATTTATGCTTTTGCAAAACCTTGGAGCTTCAGACATTTTATAGATCTCATTTTTCAGTGGGAGAATTAGTAATGTGCTATGACTCATATTAATGGAATATGCTGTGGAAAAAACCCACAAAGATACTTTCTGCCTTAAATAAATTTACAATTGCACTGTAAGAGGAAACCACAAAGAAATAATGAGACAGTATTGGTCAGCTTTATGAGTGGTAATTTCAAACCACTAATGGCTTAGTTTGTCAAAATAATCAAATTGAACTGTGCATGGAAATTGTGAGGAATCACAACTCTTGATTTTTCTAAAATTTTGCTTGGGATGTCATCATTGTCATGTCTTCAGTCCTCTTTCAGGATTAGATCAATAGAGTGCATGGTTTCCACTTTAATTTTTTCTGACACAGACATCCTATCACATAGGAAGAAAGACCATTTTGTCTCCTGAACATGGAGCATGGATGTGCAGGCAAACAGTCAGAGACAAGAGAGCTGCCTAACACCTGACACTAAATGGAAATGTTTCACATTTGTTGTCTGCATGCACGTTCAGCAAATACATTCTGTTTGTCAAATTCTCTTTGATTCCAGGGAATTTTGTGGCATAATGCTTTGTAGGATGAATTTCATACACTGTCTTTTCCGTTAGGGTGGTTCTGTCTGTAGGATCTTTTGCATGTGATGGAATGCAAAGGCATATCAGGAAGCAATTGTTGTTAATAATTCACTATCTCCAATTTCCATTAAGTAGTTAGGGATTTTAGTTCATCCTGCATTTTAACATAGTTGCTAGTTTGTTTAGCAGTAACTAGCATAATTAGTACGGCACTTAGCTCAGGTAAGAAATCTGCATATTTTTGTGGAACTTCTGTTTGCAAAATGTCTGCATTGGTGGATGAAATACCAAAATACACCAATATCAGTCTCAGTGTGCTGTTGGGCACATGGACAGACTTTTCACTGAACCTAGAGTGCATTTTCATGGAAAAGTACTTCTAAGTAAGTACTTCTAAAATGCTGTTAATAACACCTAAATTGTATCCCTAATTTACTTTCCTGTAGAAAACATTTACTAAATATTTATATTGGGAAATATCCTCAATTGCTTTCTATGCCATATTTTTGGTAATAAACACCAAATGGTGCAAGCAGCTTGTATTTTTGGAAAAAGACTTGCAATAAATTTTATGGTTTCAGAATTTGTGGTTTAAATGCTGTTGATTCACTGGAGTGACAGTATTACTACTCTCTTTTAGAGCCTTCATGCTATGGAAGGCCATGTGATGATAGCTTTCCTGCCAACTGTTCTAAACCAGTTGTTCAGAGTTCTTACCAGAGCAACTCAAGAGGAAGTTGCAGTCAACGTGACAAGGTAAAGAATTTTAAGTGGTTCATACACTCTACAGGATGACTGGGTTATCACATAAATCTGTAACTGAGTAGCATTTTTGCTGTTGCAATCATAGCTTTCTTTATAGCTTGACTTGTTTTCTGACTTCTGTTTAGGGTTATTATCCATATTGTTGCTCAGTGTCATGAAGAAGGCTTGGATAGCTACCTGAGATCTTATGTGAAGGTAGGTAAAAGCAAAGTGAATATTTCCTTTTTTTATTTCCCTAAGAAAGAATGTATTTTAATTAGTTGCATCTATTTAATTTAAATTCTTTCATATTATGCCATAACTTCATATTTAATTCTGTTTTTCCTCCCCAAGTATGCATATAAAGCAGAACCCTATGTTGCTTCAGAATATAAGACAGTACATGAAGAGCTAACAAAGTCAATGACAACAATTTTAAAGCCATCTGCTGACTTTCTTACAAGCAACAAGCTGCTTAAGGTATGTGTTGAATGGTACTTTTTTACTGCATGTTCTTACCTAGTCATAACTGAAGAAAAGGAACTTAATGTATTGAAATAGTTGTTGAACACAATCTTACTGAATGTTTTCTTTCCTCTGCAGTATTCATGGTTTTTCTTTGAAGTTCTGATAAAGTCAATGGCTCAGCATTTGATAGAAAACTCTAAAGTGAAGGTATGTCAACTTTTGCAAAAAAATATTCTAAGGAAGATCTGTATGGTCTCTTCTTTCTCCCATCCCATGTTTCTTATTGCATATTAGAAAAAAAGGGAGAGAAAGAAGCAGCAGGAGAAATCAGTTGAAATATTAGATATAAAAAACTACAGGGCTGGGTTCAATATTAATACAAAATAATAGAAACCCTTAAAATCCATATAGTAGAGCAGTCTGTCTAAATCATCAGACTCTCCATTAGGAATTTGTAGTTCTTGTGGTACGAAGAAGTTGGGAACAGTAGATAACACTGTGGACTTCAATGTAAACACTACCCAAAAATATGTGGGCTTTTTCCTAGGCAGTGCTGTAGCTGTGATATTAAATGACCCTGAGAACAGTGAGTCATGAAATTTACAGTCTTCTGTATGTAGTAAGAAGTATCAATATTTAATTTTATGTTGTTTCCTACACTGGAAGAACAATGCTAAAACTTTAGAAACACATTTTTCTACAAGTTTAGCCTGTAAGCAGAGTTTATTGAATTGGTGACAACTTTTTAGTTCATTTACTTTTGGACTGAAACAAGTCTTGAAAGTTTCAAGTATACAACATAGTCTCATCTGAGTAACACAGGTTGTTGTGATGTTGTTACCATGATTTTCACTGTGTATTTAGAATATAACTGGAAGTCTGAAGTACATGAGGAAAAAAATAATTGTACAATGATCAGGAAAAAAGCTTTATAGTTCTACACTTAATACTCTGTGGTATGATCAGTAGAGTTTGAGTCCCAGTTCAACTGACCTCATTGTTACCTTCTCTGTAATGTGAAAGAGACAGAAGAACTTACTACAGTTTGCAAGTACTCTCCCCCTTGAACATTGCTTCTTGATTTACAAGCCCCTTAAATATAAATTATTTAGCTAGATTTTTTCTGCCTTACTATATAATGTAATAAATGCAACATGCACTCAGGTATTCCCATGCATTTCTATGTACAGCAAAATTATTTCTATAGTAAAAATTATGTTTAATTACTGTCCAACAAAGACTGAGCTACAAGGGCATTGTAGGACACTGGCATACTTACCAACACAATCTTTAATTTCTATTTGTTACTTCATGCATGACTACTGTTTATGTTTATAAAGGGATCTTTTTCAGCCTTAATGTCTATTTTGTAATTTTTTTAAAACTAGAGCTGGAGGTTTTGGACCACAAGTCAAACACAAAGGAAGCAAATTATGCAATCATTGATTTATGTGGGGCCTTGACAGTGACTTACTCTGTTTAGGAATGTTGCATTTAATGTAGTTCAAAAAACTATTTAAATAAAAGGACTTAGACCACATGGATGTTTTGATTTCAGTTTTCAAAAAGAAAAGACATCATGACTGTACAATTGAAACAATTTTTGTCAATGTCATCAGCCTCACACCACGTTAAATCTCTTCACACAAAAGACAGAATCTTTACTAAAAGGTTGTAAGATGTAGAGAAATAAAAGACTCTGCAGTGCCAAAAAGCTGAAGAGCACTTACTGACCAATATTTGTCAGGGTGTACAAATTCATTGATGAAGATAATAAAGGTAAAGATAAATTATGAATAAAGAGGAAATCTTTTAAGCTAATTGGCAAACTACCAAAAAGTAAGAGAAAAGAGTTCTGATTGTGGAAACTTAAAAACACAGAGTAAGATTCTGATGCCTGAAGAGCTGAGATTTTGAAGTCTCTGAGGAGTAAGAGAAAGAAAGAAGCATGGATGACAATTTCCTCAATGGTGCAAGCAGTTATTACCAAGATAGTTTTGCTGTTACAGAACAGCAAAAACTGTTTTTTTTTTCAAGACAGAAAAGACTGTCTGATAATGTAGTTAGTATATGTGAACCAGCTGGTGTCTGCTTTGAAGAAGATGGGTAAAATTAAAAGATTCCCTCTTATTCTTAAGCTTGTGTTGTGTATTGCAGTAATATAACAATATTAATGCATTATACTTAGAAGCTTTTATACATGTGGTTTATGTCATAAAAGACTGCCTTGCTTGAATTTCAGTAACAGATGCTGGTGCATGTTATAATATTTTCTTTTAAATAAATGATCCTTCTCCTCCTTCAGTCTAGAAAATGAGAAAGTTCGAAAACTGTTTCCTCTCTCCTTGTCAGGTTATCTATATGTTACCTAAAGTAACATACAGATTTTTCTGATATATTCTAGTGTTATAACCAGTATTTAATATTGCATCTGAATTAATTTCTAGCTGTTGAGAAACCAGAGATTTTCTGCCTCCTTTCATCATGCAGTGGAAACAGTTGTTAATATGCTAATGCCACACATCACTCAGAAGTACAGAGACAATCCAGAGGCCTCAAAAAATGCAAACCATAGCCTGGCTGCCTTTATAAAAGTAGGTACCCAAGAGATTTGGACTCTGTGGTTATTCTTTCAACAATATTGCTTCTGTATGGATTCTATGAAATCTTAAAGCCAACTCATATAAAGCTGAATATGCATAAAGCCTTTTAAATATAATTTTATGTCCATATTAAAATGCTTTGAAGTATAATTTTCATATTCTGTAATCAAGATGGCATCCATTCAGAAATTTGGTAATTTAAGAAATGAATTTATATTTTATTCTAAATGTATTTTGATTTTTCTTTTTTTTTTTCCCTTAAAAATATCATCTGGGTTGTCTTCAAATCATGCAAAAGTTTTCAGCAGTGCTTTATTTGAATGCATTTTATGTGGAAAGACTTTCAGTGTCTTTCATTTTTCAGCCAATAATATCTACGAGGAAGAAAAAAGGATGGGAACTGAAATGGTAGATAAAACTTCTAGTGGCATGGCATTCTCATTTCTGTCAAGATAGAGTTCTTTTCAAACTGCTTTTTGTTTGTGATTTAAGATCAGCACTCTTAAGGGAAAATTTGGTATTCATTTATGTACACATATATTTAATTTGCTTGTTTTATTGTTTTTTTATATTCAAACTGAAATGTCAATGATGTGTTTGGAAAATAAACTTATTAAATACAGAAATATAATTACTGAATGCAGAGACAGTAGTAAATCAATTCTATCTTGGTTTTACTTGTTCTCCCCAGAGGTGTTTCACTTTTATGGATAGAGGCTTTGTTTTCAAGCAAATCAATAACTACATCAGCTGCTTTGCCCCAGGAGATCCGAAGGTACTCAGTGTTTTTAAACAAGCTATTTTCAAGTGTCTTTTCTTGATGCATGGGGATAAAGTCCTGCATTACGTCTTCAGACCTTTTCCCAGTTACATTAGAAGTCCCTGCTCTGTGCCTAGAGCTTTTTTTTTCCATCAAACCACTGTTTCCTATTTTGATTCCCATCTTCAGGTGCAATTTCGCCCCACTAGAGTGTGTGAATCACAGAAGTAGTGGGGTGTGGGGGAGCAACACTAAGCAGAAATTTTAAGCATGAGTGCAAGAAGTTTGAAGTTGGAAGAGCTGACATTGAATATCTGAAACGACACTTACTGGAGTGGGGAAAGCATGTATCAGATGCCCAAAGAAATTCTGCTGTGTGTCAAAACTTTTCTTACATCAGTACATAATAGGGTTGTAAGCTTTGGACAATGGGAATAGTAAATAGGACCAGTTGTTCAGTTCCGGATTATTCTGGATATTCTGGATTTATTTTGTGCTGACATGTGGGACTTTGACAGGTCTATATCCAACATAGTGCAAGACTGAAATGAATCACCCTTTTGTGTTAGAAATTTGTTTTTAATATGTTATTCAAATCACTGCATCAATTGTTTAATTTATACTTTCTTTTTGCAGGCTCTTTTTGAATTCAAATTTGAATTTCTTCGTGTAGTCTGTAATCATGAGCACTATATACCATTGAATCTACCAATGCCATTTGGAAAAGGCAGAGTTCAGAGATATCAAGGTAAATTCTCCCAAAGTAGTGCATGGCATATTTCTTGTATGTCAGCTTTTTGTTATTAGATGTGTACACTGTGTAACTTCAGGTCTGTGAGATGATGGGAAGCTTGAAATTGTTAAATAGAAGTCTAAAGTTTCAATCCTTTCATTGAAAGTTAAAGGAAGTGCTTTATAGCAGTGTAATCTTTCCAAAGAGAGACATGATAAACCTTTTTTCATGTATTTATTCAGGTTTAAAGGGACTTGAATAGGTCTGTAGCCCAATTTTCTGCTTTGATCATGTCAGGCCTTCCTTTCTCTAGAAGTGCTAGTCTTTCCACAGCTGGTACCATTGCAGGAAGTTTGTCCATCCCAGGTGCAGAATTTTGCATTATTCCTCATGGAATTTGATTGCCGTTTCTGTAGGATCTAGATTCTTCTGAAATGTAGCTCTGCCCTTTGAGGAACTGGACTGTACCTATCCACAACCTTCATGAGGGTGTATTCCATCTCACCCTTCAGGTTGTTGATGCAGTAATATTAAGTAGGATATTCCTTGGGAAACTCCTCTTGCAGCTGTCTCCAAGTATGGTACAAACCATTAACTTCCAACTTTCCAGTGATCCACATAGTTGTTTTTCACATTTGGGTGTCTCTTCACCTAGACTGAAATGTCCCAGCATGCATACAATGACCATGTTGCCATCTGCTATTCTCCCCTTAAAACAGACCAGTCTTAAAACGTGATTTACCCTGGGTACATTTATTTTGGCCATTCCCAGTCACACTCTTCTCCTTCACTTGCTGAAAAATGACTTCATCATGGCTTAACAAAGGTGATAGTGAGCAACCTTCCAATGGTATCAGTTAACTCTCTGTGTCTCATCTGGTGGTGTGGATTTGCATGACTGGAGGTCTCTCAGGTGATCCTTGACCTGATCTTTATCCACTGTTGCTGATTGTCTTTCCTGAAGGTAGTGTCTGGAATGTTAAGGCCTGGGACTCATGTCAACAAGGATAAAGTAACAAAGTTTATGGAGCACTTCAGCCTTACCCAAGCCCACTGTCTCTAAATCACAGTCCCCATTTAGCAAATATCCCATGTTTTCCTTGTTCAGGGGTTTAATGCTAATGCAGTGGTAAAAGCTCTTGTTCTTGTTTCTGATGTCCATTACCAGTTTCAGCTGAGCTTTGGGTTCCTGGCACTCTCCCTGAATACTTCTGTATTTTGTAGCTTGTTCTCGCTTCCACTTCATGGTTCTTTGGGGTTTTTTTTTGGTTTGTTTTTTTTTTTTGGTGTGTGTAGGAGCTCAGTCATGAAAGTCCTGTGTAGCCCAGCTGGGTTCCTGGTACATCCAGTCTTGTGCCAAAACAGGGCATATGTTAGCTATTGCTTCTGTGGCTGTGAAGACACATTAATTTCTTCCAGGCACTGAACTACAGCAGAAATCACTAAACAGAGGCAAGGAAGGTGCTTTTACAAGGAATGAGTAAACCTGCCTAACATATTTTTGTAGAATAGGCTTTTTTTCTTGAAACATTTATTCAGTAGACTCTGCTAGTTAATAGAGTATCACTAATTAACACTTTCATCAAGGTAGAGCAAAATAAAGCAAGATGTGAGCAAGCTAAACAGCTGCTTAGAACTTCTTTTTGTCTTTGGCTTTTTCAGCCTTTGGGAGTGTCTTGGATAATAACATTGCATAAATATTTTCATAGAAAAGAGGCTATGAGCTGCTGGCTTAGGGAACCTTAGAAAATAGCAAAACCAGAGAAGACAGTGCTTTTGATTGCACAATAAAGAACAGTATAAAATGCTCCCTGGGAACTAGGAGTTCAGCCAGGAAAGAAGACCTTTATCAGAAGTGTTTCTGGCTCTGTTTTGTAGTGTGGAGCAAAAGATAACTCAGGTGACGTGGCTGGCTCCTAAGTGAGTTACAAGAACGCCTGTAGAATGTCTGTCTAATGGCTGTGCTGTCTCAGATATGCTTCTTTCTGACTTAAGGGTTTCCCTTACTGAGAGAGCTCTTTGGAAAATGAAAGAGCTTTGAGATTAGAATCTGGTTTTTGATTGCTGTGTTGAGCAATGACAGTGAACATGAGAAACTCTTGGACACCTCCTCAGCTGACATTGTAAACATATATATGTTCTAATAAATGAGCCCTTCAAGCTGAAGTTTCTCTAAAGATGTCATATATTCAGTACATAAATAAACTGGATTCTTTTATTACATGAAAAGTACTTTAAAGAGGGAGCCGTTTGATTTTGGTGTGTCTGATGTGCTGGTTTTACTTCAGCCTTAAGATGATTGATAAATTGATTTAAATAAAACCATTCCTTATGTGAAATTTGTATTTTACTTTCAGACCTTCAGCTGGACTATTCATTAACTGATGAATTCTGTAAAAATCACTTCTTGGTTGGGCTGCTTCTAAGGGAGGTGGGCAATGCCTTACAAGAGTTCAGAGATGTGAGGCAGATTGCCATTAGTGTGCTCAAGAATTTGATGATAAAGCATTCTTTTGATGACAGATATGCTACCAGGGTAAGTCTATTGCTACATTAGTAGTACAAAGTAATAAAGATTAGGTGTGCACACATACAGAAAGTTTTTTCTTTCATAGAAGAAACCCTTGTTAATTGTCAGCAAAATTATTTCTGCTCAGACCATGATGAAAACTGTATTGAGACCAATCTGCAAATTCCATCGTTTTACTGAATGAAATGACAAAGCACCTTTTAATGTAATTATATGTGGGTTTGCATTTTAGCAGTGTACTCTAACTGCTGTGCTTCAAGTAATCAGATTTTTACAAGTATGTTTTTAAGGTCTTCATTTCATTAAATATTAACTCTTAATATTTTGCAGCTGTCCTTCCATCATCTATTATTTATGAAATAGATATAAGAAAACTACAAATCATGGTGGTACATTTTGAGTGATTTTTAATTTTCTGACTCTTTTTAACATCAGCAGTGCTGTGGAGAAGCCAAAAAAATTGTAATGCAAGGTATCATTAATTCATCGAGCTAACATAATATTAATTCACTTGTTTAGTCTTAGCTGAAATGACATCAGTTTTGGAGTTTTTCTGCATTATATTCAGACACTAAATAAAATTTGCTGATCTTCTGTAAATTAGAATGAAATACAGTGATGATCACTGCTTTTGCCATTTATGAAGTTATGAATGTGAGCTCTGGCTTGGCAAATATTTATTAAGTGCTCTTTTTTTTTTTTTTTTTTTGCAATTTAGGAGTGAATAGATTAAAACTAGTTGGTGATTAAAAATTAAAACTGTAATTTTTTCATGAACTGTTAAACTCTATTTAGGGCCATCAAGCAAGAATAGCCACTATGTATCTGCCACTCTTTGGTCTGCTCATAGAAAATGTTCAGCGGATCAATGTGAAAGATGTGTCTCCGTTTCCTGTTAACCCTTCCAGCAATGTGAGTGACAATTTCTGTTTGGTATTCTGAATTGTTTTTTTCATAATTTATTGGTAACATGTATATGAAACACTGCATACTCCTGGCAAAAAAGGAGCTTCTTAAGCTTCAGAATTCTGCAATTTTTCAATGCAGTTGAACACTGAAACAAATGGACCACAAAAAGATTATGTTTCTAGAAATTAAAGAAGAACTTAACACTAAAGGAGTGTGATTTTGAAAGAGCTATAGTGCAAGAGAGCTACAGGAGAATTAATTAAAATGTAAACTGTGAAGGGTATATATTGATATGGTTGCATACATTTATTTAATCTAAGATTTAATTATTCATGTATTTTACTTTTGTCCTTATCTTGTTAGGTTCCATTTAGTATTAAGAAAAACAAATCTCCCAAACTCTTCCAACAAGATAAATATTTGGGTGTTTGAAATAAAAGTAATAGGAGTCTTTTTGAAATATCTCTTTTATAGTGTTTAAAATTTAGTTGAATACTAATTTCTTCAATGTTTCCTAAGGTATCTTAAGTTTCAGGGTATCCCAAGCTTGTGAAAGTACGTGAACATCTCCATTCTTTTGAGAATATTTAATAGAAATTAAAATCTGAGGAAGAAATACTTAGCTAATATTTCTTAGAAGATTCATATTCACTAAGTCCTTAATAGAGGAAAATAATCACATTTTCCTCTCTTTCCCAAACAGAGCACAAAGGATGATGCGCAGATTTTGCCGACTGCAAGTCAGTTAGTAACACCACAAAAATCAGGAAACACATTGGATAACAATCTTCCTAAAGATCTGTTTGGTGTTATCTCTGGCATTGGTAAGCACTTAAAAAAAGTAAAATAAAATAATTAAAGAGGAACTGTTTTATTTTTTCAGTCTGTACATGAAATCTGTCTTTTGAGATCTTTTGGGGCTTGCTCTTCTATATGAAACTAAAGCTATTTTCTGGAGCAGGGCTGCTTTTTTTCCCTGTCAAAGGTGATAGTTAAAAAGGTGATAAAAAATGGGAAAGGTTTTTTATTTTTATTAAATAGACATGCTTCTTCACAGAAGTGTGTATGTATTGCTACATACGTTTTTTATGCATATGTCTACATAGTTGTACATAAGTCTGTGTGTGTATGTGCTTAGTCACCCTAAGACACACATATACTTTGCTGAAATTCTAGAATAAGTTTGTCTTCATTAAAAATAACTAAATGGAATTAATTATTTGCCTTCTTAAAAAGATATATGGTGATTTTAAAAGTCTGACTGCGCTATGGAGTGACTTGTATGTATTGTTTGAGATTTTTATGTTGTTTGGGGTTGTGGTTTTATTTTTTTTAGCTTCCCCCTACACCACATCGACTCCAAATATTAATAGTGTGAGGAATGCTGACTCAAGAGGCTCTCTTATAAGCACAGACTCAGGAAACAGTCTCCCAGAAAGACACAGTGACAAGAGCAATTCTCTTGACAAGGTAAAAAAAGAACCCAAAACCAAACCAAGATAAACCCTAAAAGTGTATTTCTAAAATTTCATCCTAAGTCTCATAGAAGTTAACTTCTCTGATCTTCATTGTGAATGGGCTTTCTAGAATAACTTCAAAGCAGTATTTTATATAAATCTTTTCGAAATAATTATCTTGTGAACTCCTTTTGCATTGCATTTACCGAGGTGTTTCACAAAAAATGCAAACAGATTTTCAGTGTAGAGACAAAAGCAAGCAGTTGTTGTTTCCTTTGCTGGAGAAAGGCACTAGATGAAGTGTATTGAACTTTGCTTGAGAGGATTGAATTCCAGTTAGAACAGTTTCTTTGATTTTGTGGAGACCATCACTCCATCCCTTTCTATGCTCAATATACTTAGCATTCTTAAAATGTTGAAAAAACCAGTTTTTGTGCTTTCTCTGGGTGATTTCTTTTATCTTAGTTTGACTTTTCTAAACCATTTCACTTTAAAGCTGTTACAAATTAGGAGCTCTGGCTGCAGTAGCTATCAGGTATTCAGTCCTGACTTTCTAGAGTTTGTGTCAATACTGATCAAGTTTCATTTTCTTAGCTCTGGTTGTGGAAGTCACAACATGTTAACTTTTTCCCCTTGACTCTGACATGCCTTCGTGTGGCAGAGAGAGAAGCTTCTCAGAAGGCACTCTGCTCATGCTTTGCGCCCAAACGGAGAAGAAGAAGAAAATTCTCACCCTCCAAAGAAAAACCGTGTTACTATGGATTTTTCACTTCTGACAATCCCAGCTTTGCCAGAGAAACTTTTGCATACTACTTTCTCTCTTCAGTTACAAGAAGTATCTGGTTTTTGTGCTTGGTATAGTTAAGCTTCTGAGTGAAGTGTGTGGTCAGTAGTTTTGCCGCTTCTTTGCAACAGTTGAATCTCAAACCCAATATATGCAATTTGACCATGTAAAATATGTTCAGATGTCAAACCTGGAGTACATGCACGCGATCTAGTTTAAGTATAAAAAATCCATGCAGTTCAAATAACTGCAGAATTTGAGTCTTGGGTCTTTGATAGAACTGGAAGTTCTTCTTTGGTATTGACCAAGGTACAAAGAAATATCTTGGTATACACTGTTGCTAAATGGCAATGCTGTCATCTATTACTTAGTTGTCATGTTGTAAATTACTAATGTGTAGTGTTTTCACGAAGTAAAAGGGTTTTCAAAGGAGTCAACATCCTTTGAAAATTCTACTCTGGTCTGCCAACTTAGGTAACAGAAGATTTATGTTTTGCATGCTGTTGATATTTTCCCTAAATAATATCTAATCCTGGCTTCTTATTTGTTGCTTTCTGGACTTTCTTTCTAGTAGATCAGTTGTTCAGTGCATGTTATCTCCAAGTTTTTGCTCATTGCTTGATATCATTATAGTGAAGAGCCATGGTTTTGTTCTAATTTTCTTTCAGAATAATCTTTAGCACTATGCTTGTGGAATCAGAATAGACTGGAAGTATATCAGTTTCTATTTCAATATGTGCATACTTTATAGGTTATTGACATGATTCTAAACTAAGCTTCTGAGTAGCTGTAGTCATATTTTATCCATGTATATGACATCAACTGTCTTAGTGGGAATACTATGTAGTGCTCTGGGCAGTTTCTAAAAGTGTAGGAAACACAAATTCTGTTTCTGCTCTGTCAGTCATTGATTGCCTGCTCTGTTACAGCATCCAAAAAGCTGTAGAGTAGCACCTCCTTGTTCACCAGAGATATTTCAGGGATAAACAGTTTTTGAGGTCTTTAGGATCTGCAATAATTGGGCTTACAGAGGTGTCCACCTCCTCCTAAATTACAGTAACTTCTGGCTAGTATTCATCATAGTTTCACATTCAGTTTCACAGTGCATCCATTCAATGACTAGTATGTGGTTTACACATTTACTGGTATCAGATTTACCCAGATTGTTTTAGGACAGGAATTCTTTAATGCAACAGAATGCATAGAAAGGGCTCAGCAGTCAATGGTTGTGATTGCTGTGAAATGTTCCTTCATGGTTAGTGTGTCTCCTGCTTTCAGTTAGGAGTATTCCGGGAAGGGTTGTTCTGATGTCACTTCTTACTTTGTTTGTGAAACCAAGTGCTTTTCTCCCTTGAGTCTACCTTTGTATTTGTAAATTTTTTATAGTAAGAGTTGTACAGATCAATTATACCAGACTGTTGACTTTACAGAAAACTTATTAAATGTCTGGTTCATTTTCCATTTGCATAGGTAGCATACTGGATGTGAGAATTAGGCACTATAAAGGGCATAATTTATACTTTAAACAAAAGTTTATACAGTATATCTATAAAAGCTTCAGACTGAGGATTTTGTAACACTTGACCATGTGGAAATTATTCTTTTACAAGTCTTTGCCCAAAGTTCAATTTATGTATTTTTACAATTTTTATTTTTCCATTTTGTTTGGTGGTATGCATTTTGAAAGACAAATTTTAGAAGCTTTTTCATTTTGCACAGACAATAGTATTGTGAGTTGCTGATAAACTTCCCACAAGTGTAGGAATTACATTAAGAAATACAACAGGGGAAGGGTTTTGCTTTTGTTTGGGTTTGTTTGTTTGTATGTTGGGGGAGGAGGGGAAGGCAACAGCAAGTTACTTAGTAGTAGTTAGTCTTCCGGAATGCATATTATTGCCCTTCATGGATGTTTTTCTTGAGGTTCTTACACCCTTAAATTTTGTAAAGGCAGTCCTGTCTACAGTTCACCATAAAGTCTCTTGAAAAGCAAAGGAGCATATCTGTATCACCTAACAGTAGCACTTGGTTTTCAGCTGTTCAATCTAAGCAGAATGGGCAGGCTTGATTTCTACAATGTGAATACCTAGGTATAATTTACTTGTTTAATAATCACTCTTAGGTGACTTCTCCTTTTGCTCCTAGGGGAAAAAAGTTATACCTAGAAGGAATTAAAAACAAGCAAAGCAAAGAGGCTTAATTTGGTATACTTCGTGTGTGTGATGTGTGTTTTAGTGACCTGTCCCTACATGAAACATTTTTGTCTCCATTCTGAGATCCTTTTTCTGTTGCAGGAATTATTAAAGTAATTGAAAACAATTTAATTTGTTATCAGTTTAAGAACTCTTTAGCCAAGATACATCTGTTTGCTTTTCAGAACCAACAGAGCAGCACTTTAGGAAGTTCTGTTGTTCGATATGACAAACTTGACCAAGCAGAAATCAAAAGTCTGCTCATGTGTTTCCTTCATATTTTAAGAAGCATGTCAGATGGTAGGTAATTCCTCCTGCTTTTTATAAATTCAAAGTAATTTGCTGGATTTATACCTGTTCTTTCAATAACTTTTCAAATCAGCAGAATATTTTAGGTGTAGGTACCATGATGTGCTGCGTTTTACAAATATGTGTGATCACTCAAACTCTGACTGAAACCTTGTAAGCATTAAGTTCTCATTATTTATTCAAAGTGTGAGGTCAACTAAAGGAGTTTTTAATAAAGTGAATATTTGTGTGCAATTGTACAGTTTGGTTTGGAAAACAGAGGTGAAGAATAATTCATTGTTCTTTAGAAGTGTCTTGGGCTAGTTCATTCCTCCGTTCTGCAGAACTTGCTGCATTACAAGGAACCAAATGATTTGATTATTGTATATATTTCCATTTCTGGAATATAGGGATGTTAGTGCTTCTTCATTCTCCTGGGATGTTTGTGAGATGTTCCACTGAATTTTTGAAAGTGGAGAAGGAGAAGGTTACAGAGGTATAGAAATAGAGCATGAATGGCACATCTTGTTTGTTTTTTAGGATCATGCATCTTGGAATCATCCATGTCTGTGATCAAAGAAAAAAAAAAAATTAAAAAAAAAATGTTGGGACCAATCTGTAAAGAAGCAGGTTATAGGACTAACAGTCTGAAATACTCCAAAGTCTTACATTGTTACAGGGCGGTAGGCACAACAGGAACACAAATATTACTATGTAAAATCTGAAATTGGATGGGAATATTATGGGTTAATTAATTAATATCCTATTGCAGCAACTCATTTGGAGAATTGATATGTGCAGTTGTATAATCAGCTTTAAGGAAAACTTCAAATAGTAATTGTTATCTTTTAAATTGTTATTCATTTTCCTAGATGCGTTGTTTACATATTGGAACAAGGCTACAAAATCTGAACTCATGGACTTTTTCACAATTACAGAGTAAGTTTTTCTTGTGCTTATCATGCAACTGTATGTTTTGCTGTTCTGTTAACAACATGAGTGTGGATAAAGGCACGTGTAAATGTTTTTTTGGTTGGTTTTGGTTTTGGTTTTTTTTTTTTTAATAATAATATTGTTCTAGTCTGTTCAGAGGTCCTTAACTTGATGTCCACAGTTGCATGCCTGTCGAAGTCCGTGATAGTTTCTGGAATCAGGCTGTACAGAAGGGATCTCAGGAAGCTCTTGTTCAAGTAGTGCTCAGAGTATTGCAGTGCTCATGGAAGAGGAGCCAACTTGATACCCTTCTGCATTAAACTGTGTCTTGTAACATCAGCTGTGAAATAGCAAATATATGGTTGCATAGCGAAACTGATTGAATTGCATAAGTTCAGAACCATGCTCCTAGCATTCCTCACGTGTCCTCTGCTATTCTCTAAGGGAGTAGATACAGGATGAGTCCACTACTTGTTATCATCAGCTTACACTCCATCTGAAAAACCTACAGTCTAAAAGACAAGAAGATATCACAAAGGGGAATTCAGGTTATTTTGTGCTCAGAATGACAAGTTTGGGGAAGGCAAACACCATGCTGCCTTGGCAGGCTGGAGACAGCTAAGCTACTGAAGGTCTCAGTAAAAAATGAAGCTGAGTTGAAGATGCAATAAGGCAGTCTTTTCTCTCATTCTCAGCTGGCACATGGAAGACAGAGCCTGAAAACTGGCTTTCATTTTGGCTTTGCACTTTAAGAAGAACTTTTATAGAACATCTTAGTGGAGGAAAAAGGGATGTTGTGTTGTTTTCTGTATTATTGGAATAAATATTTACAGTGTGAAAAGAATAAAATAAAATCAGTATTACAGCCTTTACTCACACCACTTCTCTTGATTTGAAAATATGACTTCTAGTTAATTAGTCATTAGTGTTGTGCACTTACCAGTAATATAGATTACTTTTTTAATGAAAATTTTTTATTGTTAATTTGTCTTTGTCATCATCTTGTTAATTTGTCTTTGTCATCATCTGGTTATAAAAGCATATTCCTTTTTGAAAATAGTTCTTTCAGAAACCCTGTTGTTATCCTGGAATCTGGAGACCTTAAATAAAACCCAACAAAACAAAAAAAGCCAGTTTGTAACCAAGTGAGTTTAGGCTGAGGGGAAGCAAAATGTTTTGCCCTTATTTTGAACACTTACACACAATTTACAAAATTTGTGTAAGTAGGCAATGTCTGGTTATCTCTTTGCTTCCCTCTTCCATGTTAGTTGCCCTGGCTTGTTTGTTTGTAGGTAACTGTGACTGTGAGACGTTTACCTTTTCTTGGCTTGGGGTCTGGAAGGGAATTTTAAGGCTGGGAGAAATAAAGAACTTTTATGATGTAAGAATTTAAAGTTAGCAATAATTGTTGAATAATTCCAGTGTACATAAATCCAGAAAAGTTTTTTTTAAGTGTGGCTTCTCTGGCTTGTGTTCTCTGCAGAGTGTGCTTACATCAGTTCCAGTACATGGGAAAACGATACATAGCCAGGTACTGTGTGGAATTTAAATTTCACTGTCTTGTTTGCTAATAATTACACTGTGTAAGATATGCCTTGAACCAACCTCTGTAACAAATAAATTGCACAAGTAGAAGAGTTGTTGTGAAGTGATGCATAAGATTTTGAAGTAAGTAACTGGTTACCATATTAACAAATCTGTATCCTGTCTGGAGGTCTGGTATTTGTTTAAGAATGATCTGTGAGCTGTTTTTTAATGATGACTTCAGAATCCACCCCTTAAATGCTATCTTTTACAGCATTCTTTCCTTGAAATGATGTCTTTGGGAAAGAAATTTTATGATGTTTTGTTTATTCAGTTGGCCATAAAACCACATAAATTGAAATGCTTTAGAAATTTCCTATGTATAGTGTTTTTTACTTGAAGGTGAGTAGTGAACATTCCAACGCTGCCGTTTTTAAATTTGAAGTCCGAAGAAAATCTGTGGGAGTCAGAAACTTGTATTAATTTATTTTAATATCTTTGCATTAATTTTTTTAATGCAAAGTGGTTTTTAATGGCATAAAGGATAGCAACTACTTTAGGCTTTATGCTGTGGTTGACATGGTAATACGGTTATAATTAAACTGGTGTGGTTAAAATACTGGCCCTCTTGAACTCAGTGAGAAAGTTGTTGCTGACTTTGGATGGTAATACATTCTAACTGTAATGTTAGCTTTTTTTGGTTTTAATTTAGCTAATGTGAGTCTTCTTCTACAAACTTGACTATCTCCTTGGAGATTTTTCTGGGGAAAAAGAAAAGTTTGCATAACCTAAAAAACTCAAAAATAAATCTGGCTTTCTTAAGGTTTTGATTGTAATCTTTGTGTTCAAATGCACGTCAAAATCTGGATTTACAGGAGTCTATAATTTTCAGGCTTTTTGTAAAAATTCTTCCAACTGCTTTGTTTGACTAGTTTGTAGAGGACACTACCACACTTCCTTTTTGTTTACTGATCACCTGGTCTGTGTGCTGCATGTTAATGTTGAAAATGTTGAGCTACTGAAAGCATCTGGTGTTGTAAATTTTCCCAGTAAATGTGACTTTCATGTCTTTCACATCATCACTACACTGAACTATAACACAGTCAATGCACGTACTCCTAAAATACACAAATGACAGAGAATGAAAGGGAACAGGGAATTCTGCAATTCCAGCACTGGTTTTCATTTTTCATCAGCTCTGGTGGTGGTACACAATAGGAAGTTAGCCTGTACTGATTGCTAACACAGATCACTTTTCTGTTTTCTTCATCTGATTGCTGCAAATTTAACAAAGTCTATGGCTCTTCTCCCTTCCTGCTTGGGTAAGAAGTATATGATACTATCTCAGTTAATTCCTGCTCTCCTGTTGCATGTGTGCTTTCTAATTTTACTGCTGTGTGTCCTAACTTTTTGCTAAATTTTTTACAATCAAAACAGAGGATTCAGTTTTGGGTTCTGAATATTTTCAGAATATTTATGTTTTCAAATGCTTTTTTTTTGAAAGCTCTGAAGTAAATTTAGCACTTCAAGAGCGGCTGTTTGTCTGCTTTTGCTTTAATGCTTTGAGGTTTTAAGAAAGAGTTTGCTGTGATGCTTTTTTTTAAGCTACCTATTTTTGTTTTATAAAGAAAACAGCGAATAGGTTGCATTATAATTCTTTCTATAAAACTTCTTGTGCTTAACTAACAGCACTTCCTGTCTTGCTGCAGTTTGACATGTCTAACTTTTGCTTCTATCCCATTTCACCCATCTTGCAGGAACCAGGAGGGGTTAGGATCCATAGTTCATGATCGAAAATCTCAGACATTGCCTGTTTCCCGTAACAGAACAGGAATGATGCATGCCAGATTGCAGCAGCTGAGCAGCCTGGATAACTCTCTCACTTTTAACCACAGTAAGTCTCATGACATGATAACATCTGTCATCCTCAGCCAGTACCACAACACCAGAGACAGGTCCCAGAGCCACACCAGTGCATCCCAATGACTTTTACTGTTCCAGGTCAAACGAATAGCTGGAAGCAGTCTATGGTCTGTTCTCTGCTCTGTGATAGAGCAATCACTGCTGGCTGATGCCATAACATGGAGCATGGTTAACTACAGTGGCTCTTAAAACTGTATTTTAATATTTTCTTTTAGTTACGTGTGCCTCAGACTTGTGCTGTGCATAGTTACAAAGTTCACTCTTTTTTTCTATTTGCTTTATTAAGCTTCAATTTTTTTCTCCTACATGGTCTTATAAATTACTAGTCCAAAATTAAATATATGTGTTCTCCATGTTATCTCCATGTTATGGCATCCTCTAAGGAGAAATAAGTTTCTTAGAATTTCTACAAAGATTGTGAGCCCATGATTTAGTTTGTCTGGAATGAAAAAGCGTCCAATAATGAAGTGATTTTTCTGTTTTCAGTGTGAGAAAGATATCAAGTATTCTTGGAATTTCTGTAGACAATGGTAAGATTTAATCAGGTTGAAGTCAGCTTGTATAGACTGCTGTATTGAAAACTAAATCTGCTTGTGGCCTATCTTTTTAAACATTCTGCTTCTAAATTGCAATATACTGTATGTAAACTATTCTAAAGCACCATTTTTCAATTTTCAGCTTCAAAAAACAATGAAACTGGTTGACTAATTCGGTAAAATACAACACTGGTACTGAAAAGAGTTGTGTGCAGTAAAACAATTATTTGAGTTAACTGTATTTTCACTGTGTTCATTCTTTGATTTCTCAAAGCATATCTAACTGTCCCTTAAAATCTTTTAGCTCTTTTTCTGTAATATAAAGCAAAACTTAGCCTAATTGCACAAGACTAATCACATTGTCTTGTGTAAAAGTGAAAAAAAAAGGTCCCACACACCCTCTCTATTCATAAATGCATTGTCACATCTGTTTAAATGTGAGAAATGCAATTGCTTGATTTTAAATTGTCAGGCAAGTATGTCTGTGGAAATTACTTTTTTCTTCCTTGCAATCAATCTGCTACTGCTGTATCATCTTAATTTCTACATAATACACAAAAGAAAGCTTTTACAGTATGTGGCTACACATTGATACAGTAAAATACCTTAGAGATAAAGACTGGTTTTAAAAAAAACCTCTTAAAAACAGATAGCATGTCCCTGTGCAAAGAGATTTCGTGCTTTCAGAACTTGCCAGTGTTTACTGGTTTTTTAGGAAACAATGAGCTGAAAGATTTTTAAAAATGCATGCTTATGTAAAAAGAAACTTTCCGTTCTTTTCCAACTGAAGGAAATCATGAAGGAAGGTGTCTTATTCAGATAACTTTGTATAAACTGATAATAGGTGGGTTTTTTAATGGACAGGTAATAAATATCAGGATATTACACGTTGTATTGACCAAGGTTTTACAAATTGAAAATATGTTGCTGTAAAAAACACGTCAAGTGTGAAATTGATTTTTATATCTTTGTTTTTGTTGTTGTTAACTGCCAGTTTTGTTCAGTTGTCAGTCTGCCTCTGTGACATATCCAAAGTAGCATTCAGAGTTTGAATAGTCTTGCAGATATTTTGTGTGGGATACACAAAGAAAGGAAGTGTCTGGTGGAAACAGTTGCTTTACCTTGTTTCCAAAATCAAGATTCTTAGGCAAGATAGTTGTCTATTAGTGTGAATTATAAACTTATTTTCTCCCTTTCTAGCCATCTAAGCAAGAAATAGAACTGAAGTACTGGTACAAGTGATAGCTTTCATCTCTGAGAAATTTCAATATAGTTTCATGCTTAAAGAAAGAACATACAAATCTAAGGAAACTAAGGGTACTTAGAATAACTTCCAGCTATTCTAAGTTGGTTATGGGTATACATGCATAGTTCAGCCAGGGAAGCAAGAACGTGCAGAAAGACGTGGCCAGGTGTCTTTGTAAAAGAGTATGGCATTTCTTCCGTTCTTTACTTGATCTCAACAAGTTTGTCATTCTTGTCATTGATTTAGTGATGCTAAGTTGTCTGTAAACCTAACATATAAACATGACCCAGACCACATTTTTATAAAGCACCCCAGTCACATTTGTCAATCTGGTGCTTAATGACCAGTGTTAGGGAACATAAGTGACACATTATTATCAGTGTTGAGGCAGGATATGTTTTTAAAATTATTAAAATACACTATGGAGCTGGAAGTGATAGAATATTTTTATTAAATATGGAGCTATTGCATTGTATTGCTACAGGATCAGAATTCATTACTTGGGTGGTAAACTGCATATAAGTACAGGATTGTGTTCCTTCAGCTCTTCTTATTTTGTATTTTTTTCCTGGTTGACTTGTGATTGACTTTGAGACCATTGTAACATCACTAAATTGCCAAAATTACATATTTTCAGCTGTAACTTCATCCTACTGCAGTACTTACCAATATCTGTGTATGTGTATATATATATAACTGTGTATCTTTATATATATATATACACGTGTGTATACATGCACATATATATGAAATGTCACATAGTTCTTAACTGCTGTTTAATGCTTTTGTTGTTGAAATTCTTACTTAGTATATTCTATAATTCTGTGCAAATAATGTTAGAATAATTATCTGGCCATATTTGAAACTATTCAAATGCATATGAATTATTTTCCTGTATTGAATACTAACTTCTGTCAGGCTTTTTACTTGTTAATCTTTTCCTAGTTCAGCAAGTCTTTTGGAAATAAGAAACATTTAAATGAGTGTATCCAGCACTTACACTTCATTTGGAATTTCTATAGGCTATGGCCATTCAGATGCAGATGTCCTTCACCAGTCTTTACTTGAAGCAAATATTGCCACCGAAGTTTGCATTACAATTCTGGACACTCTGTCATTATTCACAATGGCTTTTAAGGTTTGTTCATGACTTGGTGTTAACTTTTCCCATAAGTATCTTTGAGAAGAAATACTTTTAAAAACTATTTTTTAAATTATATTTTTATAGTCTAGTTAAATGGCATTGCTGTTTTTATCTTCTCTAGCATTGTATTTTATTATTTTCACATAAAACTGATAACATCTCACAGCAAAATGCTTTGGCTTCAGCTACACATCATACACCAGCAGTTATCTGTGGGAAAAGCTCCTTCCTCAGCCTAACTTAACAATTGTTCTAGAAGCTTTAGTGTCTACCTAATATTAGTGGTAAAAGTGGCTTTTAAAGGCCATGTGAGGTGAAACATCTATGGCAAAACCATAATTGGACACTCTCAGACTTTCATATTGAGCTTGGCTGCTTATTATAGTAATGCACTCCTTATATAGTGATTTGTGTGCTCCTCTTCTGTAACTTTTTTCCATTTGTCCACTAATAAGACTTCCTTTAGTTGTATCACTTGCTGTAGCTCTCCTGTGGAATCTTTATATAGCACACCAACTTACTTACCCCTCTTGGCTGTTTTTTCTGAGGTTTTCCAGACTTTAAAATTGAAGCAATAAAAAGGAGAGACGATAACTCTATCTTGTTTCTCCTCTAAGTGGGGCAATGTATCCAGATTCTTCCTTGGAGATTCAAATTTAGTATCTTATCTTTAATCTAGTTATGAAAACATGAGCTTATTTACAGTGGGATTCCTTTTTCTGGTAATTTAATTAGTAGAGTTTAGAGCTCATTCTATCCACAGACCTGGTGACAGAATTGAAAGTTAGGATACCTAGCCATAAAGATTTAAAGAGGAATGCACACTAATCCTTTAATTATCAACCCATCATGCTTGGAATGACAATCCTTCGAGGTTATCTGTGTGTTGTATATTGAGAAAGTAGGCAAGAGTATGCCAGAATAGTCTCGAAGATCCAAACAAAACAGGTAGCAGAATCAGGAGCTTCTATTTCAAGAAAGTGCACTAAAAATACATAAAATCAGAGTCATATGATGGTTTGGGTAGTAAGGGACTTTGAGAAATGATCTAGTTTAACCCTTCTGCATGGGCAGAGACAACTTCCACTAGGCCAGGTTGCTCAAAGCCCTATCCAGCCTGGCGTTGAAAAAACCTTCTAAGGAGGTGGGCATCCTCTACTCCCCAGGGCAACCTGTCCCATTGCCTCAGCACCCTCACTGTAGAAAAAGTCCTCCTTATGTTCAGTCTGAACCCACCCTCTTCCACTACCTTGGGGGGCCTGTATATATGCAGTAAAGACAAGGAAGAGTGGTGTGCACCGAGGTGAGTTGCAGAAGGGGCAAGACCTTGTAGAATCATGTTGTAGTAGGAGATACTGCTATGAGAAAATTCCCCTGTCTGAGCTGCTAAAGCCAGTGTAAGCAAAGTCTGTTAATGCTTTGAGTGTGCCCCTCAAAAAGCTATTAATAGTAATAGATTTAACTAATAACTGATAGAACCAATTGTGTTCTGTAAGTCTATTCAGGAGGCAGCACTTCTGTTATAAGCAAAATTAATGAAGTGGTAGAAATACCTGATTAGAATTCATGTATGTGTGTGTTATTAAACATCTTGGTAATGCCATAGAGGTTATATTTTTTAAATGTCCTGCTTTTTGATGATCTGTATATGTTCTTAGAGTAGTATAAATGTATTGCTGTACAAAACTCCTAAATTCTTGCTATCATTTTAAAGAATCAGCTGCTGACTGACCACGGACATAATCCACTGATGAAGAAAGTATTTGATGTATACCTCTGCTTCCTTCAAAAGAATCAGTCTGAAACAGCATTGAAAAATGTATTCAGTGCTTTAAGGGCACTTATTTACAAGGTAAGAAGTTTTAAAAAATTCATCAAGTACTTGTCCAGTTCTTTAGTTAACAATATACTATGTAAGAATTTAGGAACTAACATCCCAAAATAAAATTGGTGAATAATGACTGATCTGATCTCAACAGTGTGGAATGCTTGTCCTTTGATTTGCTGTGAAAATTGTTTTGTGTCATGGACTACTCTAACTTGTTTTTTCTACAGTTTGAGGATATTAATATATTTGTGTTTTTCTTGACATGCTTATTTTATCAAGATCTGACTCTAGTTTTAATGAATAAATTCTTTGTTTTCTTCTTTTCCCTCAGTTTCCTTCTACATTTTATGAAGGTAGAGCTGATATGTGTTCTGCACTGTGCTATGAAATTCTGAAGTACTGTAATTCCAAGCTGAGTTCAATTCGTAATGAAGCTTCACAGTTACTGTACTTTTTGATGAGGAATAATTTTGACTACACAGGGAAGAAGTCTTTTGTTCGAACGCATCTGCAAGTTAGTATATTTTCTTTTTTTTTTTTTTTTAATATTGTAGATACACAGTTGCATACCAGTGTGCAAAGCCCTGTCAGATAAAGACTTAAAAGAATTTATTTGGGGTTCAAGCAAGGCTGGTACTAAGAGTAAGAAAATGGCCATAAAAATACATTCAGTACAAGGAAATACTTAGAAACAGTTGGATGACCCTGTCTTTTGTAGGAATTAAATTTTATTTGTCAGTGCAAACATTCTGTTTTGTAGATGTTATTTTGTTTGTTAAATGGTGTACCCTGTTGCATCTGAAGAAGAAAAAGAATGCAGAAACAAGCACATAAAAGTCTAAAATAAAACAAATAATTAGAAAATTGTGTGTCCTGACAAAGCTGGGAAGAGTAGTTTAATGAACTCTGGCTAGCTCACCTAGCAGTCAGGCATGTGCATGAATTTGCACAAGCCTGTTTTATCTTGCCTATGTTATTGTACAAGTAATTGGAAAAAAAAGCCCCAAACATTATTTTATTTAGGAAAATAATTTTTCAATTAAAAAGAACAAAACTTCCTTTGTAATTGCCTCATAGGTACATCTCAAGGGTATTCCATGAAATATGCACTAACAAGATATTTGTTTCTGTCAAGGTTATTATTTCAGTAAGCCAGTTAATTGCTGATGTGGTTGGAATTGGAGGAACTAGATTTCAGCAGTCTCTTTCCATCATCAACAATTGTGCCAATAACGACAGAATTATTAAGGTCTGTTTTTATTCTTATTTCCATGCTGTAGAAGGATGCTTGAAGACCCTTTCACAGCATCTTTTCCAGTTATGTTTTATCATTTTGTTGTGCAGTGACTAGGAAAACACATTAGTTAACCTGACTTTTCCATGTTTTAGCACACCACATTCCCTTCTGATGTTAAGGATTTAACCAAACGGATTCGTACAGTGCTGATGGCTACGGCTCAGATGAAGGAGCACGAGAATGACCCAGAGATGCTGGTAGACCTCCAGTACAGCTTGGCAAAGTCTTACGCCAGTACACCTGAACTGAGGAAGACGTGGTTGGACAGCATGGCGAGGATCCATGTTAAAAATGGAGATCTTTCAGAGGTAAGAGAAAAAAAAAATCAAATTAGTTTTAGCTCTGTAATAAGCTTAAGCTTATCTTTATAGAAAGGGAATACACTATATGTAGTTGTTAGCGTGTACCGTAGTAAGTATTTTTAATAATTTTTGAATTGTTACTGGATTGGTTTCAATAGCTGGTAAGTTTTTGTCCTACCCAAGTACATCTGTAAGTAATTTCTGGTTATTAATGTAAGGAACATGTTTAACTGCTATAGCTGACACACTACTCAGAATGGAATGCACAATGCAAGCCATGGAAGAGAGGCCTTTTGCTTAAAAATGTCTTCATTATTACTTGCTTAAACACTTAAAGCCACTCCTTGAATTCCCCTCCAGTTGCCTCTACAGAATTAGCTTGATTTTATTCCAAATTACTTACTAAAAAATCTACTAATGTTCTTAAAACTGACAAATAATTTCTTGTGTTGCTTGAAAAAAAGGAAAGCTTTCTGATTTTACTGTGCTCTTAAAATATTCAGTTCTAGCAAAAAGGAGACTTGGGGGATTGTTATGTGTCTTAATAAGACATTAACATTTTAACTGGATACAGATTAATTTTGTCTCTTTTTGGAAGGTTTTTCCATCTGGAGGTAAATTGCTTTGTGTGAAATCATTGCATTTCATAAACATCTGTTAAAATGAGCACCATGTAAGCAAGTAAGGATCTCCAAGATATAGAAGGTGCTATCTTCCTAACTCAATTCTTAGTACTAGAATCCTCTTCTTCAACATGGTAGAAACACAGAAGGCATACACATTACTCTGTTATTAGCTTGTCTTTTGAACATGACAGCCTCAGTTCTCCGAGAAGACAAGGTCTTTTAGTCCTTTTCAGGTTTTTTTTTTTGTTTGGTTTTGTTTGGTTTTTTTTTTTTTTTTGTTAAAATCTTAAAATCTTTAGCTGTGCAACTAGATGAAGATGTCTGCAAAGCATCCAATCTTTTTTTCTTGGAGAAAAGTAGTCAGTGTCAAATCCATTAAAAAAATCTCAGATATCTAAAAATTAATCTGTCACTCTTCTTTCTTTTTTCCAAACTGCACCAACCAAATTCCTCCAAATTCCATTCATAGGTTAGACCTCTCTTGCTGCTTTCAAATGGCCTGTCACCATTTCTTCTGCATTTTTCTTGGTCTGGAGCCAAAAAGCAGGCAAAACAGGTTACCAAAAAGCAGGCAAAACAGAAGGGCTATCAAATGTTGAGTAGAATCATTAATAGCTTAACACTTAAAATACCTCCCCCCCAAAAGAGAGATTCACTTGCTTTTATTACAGCATGATGTTCCTACCTTGTGATTTGTGACACAGGGTCACTCTTAGATTGTGAACTACTGTCCATGTCACTCAGTGCTCCGGTTGAGAAGGAGTGAGTGCACTTGCACAGTTACTGTTCTACATAAATGAGGTGGAGAATTCTTACAGTAGTCATAGTATATCTCCTGCAAAGCACCAAAAAGGAAAACTGAAGAAATTGTCTCGGACTGTTGCTCTCCTTATATACCTTGTTTTTAATAGTCCCATTTTAATTGTATTTTAAAACATTGTTACTGTTTCTGTTTTAGGCAGCAATGTGCTATGTCCATGTAGCAGCACTGGTTGCAGAATATCTCACACGAAAAGGTATGATTTCAAAAACTTATTTTAATGTATTCAAATATATTTCTTTATATTAGAGTTTGGGAAAATCAATCATTTCCTTGAGAAAGTTGTAGGTATTTCAGTATTTCAGTTGCAGGTATTCTATTTTTCAGGGAAAAAATTCTGACCTAACCAGGTAGCATACTCACATACTTAAGAGTATACTTGCATATCTAAGGGGCAGCATTTCAGATGAAGGCAAAGTAAAATTTTTGGAAAGTAAAAATTTTAATTTTACACCAGAAATGATAATAGCTCAAATCAGATCCTTTCTAAAGCGAAGTTATCCGTGAATATTCTTGTTCTACAAGTTTCTCACTGCCTCTAGGGAAACCTGGCATTGCCAGAAGAGTCAAAATAAAGTTGTACAAATTTTCAGATTTTCAATCAATGATAATAGTGCTCAGGATGTTTCACCTTGTTGTGGTATATTCTGTGCCAGCAGCTGTTTGTAAAAGTGGATTCTGATGACCCTTGAGATAGGGTAGAAAACTACCTTTCATCTGTATGATCAGAAGAGTTCTCAGTCAGGGATTTGAGATATTGCCATATTAACAAAAAGAGCTCTCCCAAAGAAAATTTCAGGAATCTGTTGAAACTGGTTATGATGCTGAGATAGTGTTTTGGATTTGTGGGGAAATTCATGTTTGCAGCTTTTTAGCTTTGCCTTTGCATGACAGTTCAAAATGAAGCAAAATCATGAGTCTAAAAGTTGACTTGTCGCTGTTCCTGTTGTGCTTCTTACCAAATGCTTGTGTAGTATATTGGCTATTTTCTTTGCCCCAGTGATTTCAGAACCTTCTCTGAGACCAAATCTGAAATAAGCTGCTAGGACAAGTTACTGTGTCCAATTGGAAGCCTGATGATACCTGAGAACTAGTGATAGTCTCTATTAATTTGTGAATCCTTTGGGTGTTCTGCTATTTTTGTATACTGTCATATAAAAATTATTTCCTCTCAGTAATACAGAGGGTCAAACTTCTACCTGTGGTACTTCTAGGAACAGAAAAGCCCCTTGCATTTGAGGCAATCATTCAATAAAGCCTCTGGTCAGAACTCCTAACTGCGCAGAAAGAATCTTTGTAGGAATGAGTTGTAAAATAAATATGTGAAATGCCTTCCATAATATTTACTGATCACCCTTGAGGTTTTAATTGATACAGAAAATCTTGTTTTCTTAATTCAGCAGTATGATGTAATCAAAAAAGAGCTAAACAGCATGAGTAAAAGACTTGGGTTTCATGTTGGAACGTTCTATACTCCATTTTTTAAAGTGTTTTTTTCAGTAAAGAAAGTTAGATTGGTATTTTGTTAGTTTTTTCCTTGTTTTCTGTGTTTGAATAATCTGGTTTGCCATCCCTTGATAATTTTTTGTGGTTAATGTCATTAATATTGTTCAGACTGGCAAAAATGATGTGCCAGGTCCTGCCCCTGTACTCAGTTCCAGCATGACTTCATGGCAGTTTAATTAAATACTATAAAAGTTACCTTGAGCACCTTAGACTTAGGGTGGAGTAGATTAGACACAAATTTAAGATAAAGTAGGAAGATTCAGACACTGCTTAGTTTGGTAGGTGAGGGTCCAGATATTAAAGCTTTGGGGTTTTTTTAAAACCCATTTGTGCATTCACAGTAATGTAAGCTGATCTATTAATTTATTTATTTATTTGGTGATAGGTACCAAAACCTATTTGGTGATAGGTACCAAAACCTATAAAGCAGAAGCCATTTAAACATGGCTTCTGCTTTATCCAGAATCACAAAATGGCCCAGTGTTATCCTGCTGGAGAAAATTAAATTTGTCTATGTTTCTTTTTCAATGACAGGGATGTTTAGGCAAGGTTGTACTGCTTTCAGAGTAATCACACCGAATATAGATGAAGAGGCTTCAATGATGGAGGATGTTGGAATGCAAGATGTTCACTTCAATGAAGTAAGTAAACATAAAAATGTTAAAATTTACATACATGGGAGGGCTGGGTTTTTTTGCAAATTTTATGTTTCTGATTATTCAGGAGAATTACTGATATAAGGGATACAATAATTGTGTTCTGATCTGCTATTCATACCCTAAAGCTGAAATAAAAAAAATTCTGTGAGGTGTTCCAGATTTAGAGAATTTACTATATACATGTATTTTAAATATAGTGCTAGCACATCAACTCAACACCACTTTTGGAATAAAAGCAAAATGGGGGTTTATTCTAGTTGACAGGATGAACACTAATGTGGGTTACTTATTGGAGTTAGCAAAATCTGTTGGTTTGTAAAACTGACTTGGATTTAGAGTATTATTCCACCAGAAATCATGAAAATGTGTTCACTGGTTTTTGCTGTATACAGTTTCCCTAAGCAAATATGCCATAACAATGAAAGTAGTTTTACTGACACCAGACTCATGTCCATGTGTTTTTTCTGGCTTAAGTTTCACTCCTTGTGTCTTTACTGATCCATCTGTGCAGGCTCTACAGTAAATTTTACTAGTAAGCAGCCTATATAAAAATATTAATAATCTTCCTTATGAAAATCTACGTCTGCACTATCTATTTGCTGGTATAGTTGTGGAAGAGAGGGACAGACCACTATTGGCACCAGTCATGTTGGAAAACCCCCTGGTTTGTAAGCGTAATTGTACAACAAAAATATTTTTCTTTGTGTTTTAATTAGTATATGGTAAAGCTGTAGGACAACATTATTTGACTGCGCAAATTGTTTCATGGTTTTTTTTTTTTTTTTCCAATTTTTGTGCTGTCTTTTTTAAATCATTGATTCTTCTGATCCAGAATGAAATTTAGCATGTTACTCAAAGCAAAATGCAAGCTGCTCTAAGTTATTGAAGATCAGGAATTCTAGCGATTACTGCTGATGGAAAGTTTTGTTGGAAATTTCTGTCACTGTTTTCCTGCCAGACCATTTGACAGAGTTAAATTATTATGCATTTTTTTTTTAATTGGAATGTCTTTATTCTTTTTCTCATTCGTTCCCTGCAAAAAGAATATACTGCTTTTTTGGGTCATTGAACCTTACACAAATTTATTTCCATCTCTCAGTATTTCTGTGGAACGGAAGTAAGCCAAGAGTGAAATTATAAGCCTGTACAGCTTGCAGAAGGATCAAACCAAGCCAAATTTAATTTTTTCCCTGCATGCAACCCTTTCTAAACTTAACCATATAGTACTCTAACTGATGAAATATTAAAAAAAGTTACTATTTTTCAGAAAACTTCTGAAAGTTATCTAAAACATGGGAGAAGTAATAATAGGGGAGAAGTAATAATAGTAGTAATAGCAAGACTTAACAATAGGGAAGATCTCCCTCTAAAGTTTGGCTTTAGGAGACTAAAAATCATTTCAGAAGTGCTTCAGAACAGGTAGCCCAGTACCGTCAGGAATAGGAACATGTTCATAAATGGAGTGTTTCCTCAGTGTGTTCATAAGTAAGGAAAACTGTATTGTCTGAGAAAAAAATGAGATCACTTGGGTACAGAAGTCAAAAAGCAGAAACATATTTCGAGCTGTACTTTACTACTTCTTAGCAAAATGATGCTCTGATGAGAATTCTTCCTATACAAGGTAACAAGCCATGCAGAATTTCTTCCTTTAGAGTTAAATCTCCAAAGGAGCATTTACAAGTATTGCAGGATCAGAGAGAATCTCTTCATGTTTCTAAAAGGGACAAAATATCTTTCATATTCTCCAGTTTATAAAAACTCTTCTTAGTTAAGTGAAGTTTTTCTTAAGACATTATATAGTTTCTCATTTAAAAAAAAAATTAAATTTTGGGATTCTAAATTTAGTTCTCATTTTAAAAGAATTCTGTTTGAGGCCAGGGTTACCTAAGCTAGCCAGACGAAAAAACCAACATTTAGTTTGAGATTTTCCTTTTTAACAAGGCTACAATGTGCATTTCATCAAAACAGTTGTTTGCCTGTGACATTCCATGAGAGGCATTATTGTTATCCTGAGATGCAGATGGGTAAATGAAAGAGCCTTGCAGGAGCACAGTGTCCTCTCAAGGCTGTACTCAAGACAACTGCAAAGCCTTGCACCTTAAAAAAAAAAAAATTAGCAAAACAATCTCACTACAGGCTAAGCAGCAGCCCTGGAGAGAGACTTGGAAGTTCTAGTGGACTACATGTTGCATGGGAATCATCAGTGTGGCTTTGTGGAAACAAAAGGCTTTGTTGTGTTTGAGAAGATTTACTGAACAAGCAGAGGGAAATGAGTTTTTTCCCTTTTATCCTGGCATTTGTGGAGCCCCATCTCTAACCTTGTGTCCAGCACTGACTCCCAAAAGTCAAGACAGGTATCAAAAAACTGGAAAAAGTCCAGCTCCTGAAGTGGTTGTAGAAGAATCAGACTTTTCCAGGAAGAGCACCACTGAAGAGCAGGAGGTTGTTCTCACAGGTGTCAAGGGAAACTGATTGCATATATAGAAAAGAACTTTTCCCATGAGAATGGATAAACATTGAGACATGTGGCTCAAAAATGTTGTGCTCTCTTGCTCCCTCCTATCAGCTCTCCCACTTGAAGCTTGTGCTCTTTATGTACTTTTCCTTTTGTAAACAAGATCTTACTTCTTTGCTACATCTGGATGCCCTCTGGTGTCTGAATTAAGACTTGTGTCATAAACCAGTGTTTGTGGACAGCCCTTGTGGTCCGGCAGTGACACTGCTCTGTCACTTGTCACCATTTGGCTGCTGAGAATGGAGATACTGGGGAGTCTGTACAGCCCCATAGTGACTGGGGGAAAGGAGGAAATGTTTTAAGGGCTGTTGCAGCATGTGAATATGCGTACCATTTTTTAGACTGTGCTAGCAGTGTTAAAAATTGATTTTCTTAGTGATGTCTTTAAGCTGACTTAGTCCTCTACCAAAGGGAAGAAGGAGGTGGAGTAGAGTAGCTTCTAAGCATGAAAGGAGTTTTTTCCAGCTTCTGGCTTCACCACTATGATGCAAGACTGGTAGAAGAAGGTCCAGAGAAGTTTCAAGAATATCTAAAATAAGCATGCTGTTTGTAAATATGAGTATGTGTGTACACTCAGATCATTCTGTCTTGTTTTCTTTGCTTTTAGAAATTTTTGATTGCCACTATAACTTAAATTACAAAGTGTACATAATTTTGTTTTGAGGCAAGATTTCCCTTTTCACTGGGAAGAACTTTGGTATAATTATTTGCTATGCTTTTGAGGAGTACTGAATTATTTTACAATTTCAAATGTGTATCCAAATCTAGGATGTGCTGATGGAATTGTTGGAGCAGTGTGCTGATGGACTCTGGAAGGCAGAACGCTATGAACTCATTGCTGATATATATAAACTTATAATTCCCATTTATGAAAAACGGAGAGATTTTGAGGTACTTAATTCATCAAAAGTAAATTTGAGCAAGAAAAAAATCCTGAATTTTCAAGTCTAACTGCATGACACATTGGACATCACATAATAAGAGTATTAAAATAGTAACTGAAATTTGAATGTGTTGAAATGTTTGGTTTAATTTTAAGTAATTAATTTTTTCTTTAAATATAAAGAATTAAAAATTAGTCTTACATATTGTCATCCTGATACAAGTGCTAAACTTAATACTACCATTCAACAAAAGAATATTTTCAGTTGTTACTGGCTACAAGGATATAATTTGTTATTTTAAGATGGGAAAATTCTGCTTTGTTCTTCTCCCTCATTATTGTTTTTTTTTACTTTTAGAGGCTTGCTCACTTATATGACACCCTTCATCGAGCATACAGTAAAGTTACAGAAGTTATGCATACAGGCAAGAGGCTGCTGGGAACTTATTTCAGGGTAGCATTCTTTGGACAAGTGAGTGTTACTTTCACTGGTCTGCTCCATGCAGTAGGAAAAACCTGAATTTATTTTACAAGGTTTACTCTTTCGTCATCTGTATTGATACCGTGACATAAAAAGCACAAGGAATGTGTTCTGTATGAAATAAAGAAACACCATCAGTAATTTATTGTTAAGACATTTATCAATTCCAGTAAAATTCTTATAATTTTCCTCAGTAAATTTTTTTGCCTTTTTTCCTTTTTTCTTCTTTTGTTTACTACCTTAAGGCAGCGGTAAGTTTTCTGTAATGTCAGTTTTTAGCAATGCATTGAGTTAATGTCTGTAGTGCTACGGTGTGGTTTGCAAGGCTGCTTCTTAGATTGGTATGCATTGATAGCCATTGCCAGTCAAAAAGTAACATCAAGCTCCATTTAGAGAACAGATCACTCTTTTCTATGCATCAGTATTGCATGCTTCAAACCAAAGTTCTGGCTGTGTATTGGGCAGCTTCACATCCTCTGGTACCTCTCTAGAATGCCTCTGTATCCCTATGGTATCACGCAGTGTCAGTAATACACTCTCTACATGCATAGCCCAGTTGCTTAATTGTCCAGCTGAGCATGGAAAATTGTAAAATACTCTGAGCAGTATAATTTTACATGTATTCTGTTGTCTTTTATGACTTTATAGCAATACCAGTTTACAGACAGTGAAACAGATGTTGAGGTAATTACAGTAACTGCTTACAAAGCAAGCAATGCAGTACAAACTACTGCATTTCACCTTAGTTTGGTGTGGGTATTTTTGTCAATCTAGCCTGTGTTTATACATGATATGTTGTGCTTTTCTATTTTGTCTGTTTCGTTTATGACAAAAATATTTATTTTCTGGTTTCAAACATGAACTCAACATGGCTTGTTGTTTTAAACCAAGGAACTGTTTCACTTTCCATGTATTGTGCTTTTAGGTATGGTTTTAAAAACAGTAGTATGTGTAATAAAATAAAGAAGTATATGCCAATAGTACATCATAACATTAAGATCTTTCCATAATTAAATTTCGTCTTATGGAATTAATTTTTATTACTACCTAAGGAAAATTTTCAGATTATTTTTATGTAAACTCTTGCCAAAATAGTCACTTGTGAATCAGGTAGTCCTGTTGGACAAGACTACTGATTTTGGCGAGTGAAACAGTGCTGCAAGTTCACTTTTAAGTAAAAGTGAAGGAAACTTATGTCAAAGGCTTGGCACACCATAGAATTGCTACAAACTTTTAAAATTTAAACTCTATGTTTCCATTATCTTTCACTCGTGTTGTAGTAGAGAATTACATTTTTCTGCTGTTTTTTATTCTCTTAGAAAACCTTTTTATTTAGATTTTAATTTCTGTCTATTTATGTTTGCTTGAATACTAATGTTAAATGTTTATATTTCCTTTGAACCACACACATTATGTCCATCTTAGTAATTTCCCCTATATGTTTTATTCCCCAAGATTTTGATTACTTCATTTTTTACAGGGTTTCTTTGAGGATGAAGATGGAAAGGAATACATCTATAAAGAGCCTAAACTCACACCTCTTTCAGAAATTTCCCAAAGACTCCAAAAACTCTACTCTGACAAATTTGGAGCTGAAAATGTCAAAATGATTCAGGATTCTGGCAAAGTATGATATTTATTCTCTCTAAAAAATTCTAATATATTGCTTTCACTACTTTACTTGAAATACAGTGGGATCACTGTCTGTTACTCATTTGGTGCACAAGCATCTGCATCTAAAAGCCCTGCTGTTGGAAAGGCATGAGAGGAATATTATCTCCTACTAAGTATGCCTTTTAGAACAACCAAAAAGCTTAATTTCTCTAGTGTTATCTCTCAAAACAATAATTGCATCTTAGAACGAATTTGGATTATGATCATATTCTTTGTTAACTTTAGCTATATTTCTTGCCCATTCATGCACAGTCATTCTTTGGAAGTTCTTCCCTTTTCCACAGCTCAGCCTTAGACTTTATCATGGTTTTCTCCTCACCCTTAGACTTTATGGTCATTTGCTCTTAGTATAATTTCATGGCTCTTTTTGTTCCTTGATAAGGATCCTTTTGAATCCTTGATTCAAGAATTTCTCTGCTTTTTGGTCTTAAAGTGCAGCAATGGTGGGCATTTCAATATTGGAACTTTAAAAGGAGAGGAGGACTTGATGAAAGGGCTGGGTTTCATGATCACAAGTGGTTAAAAACCTCCAAAACTCAAACAAACCAAAGCAAACCAAAAAATCCACAACATGCTGTAAGGCATCTGGCTGTCTTCCTTCCTAATAGTTAAAAACTGAATACAGGAAACCCCTGTGAAAGCATTAACATTTCCTATGTTTTCAATAAATTAGAGGTTAAGAGACCAAATTTAATTTCTGGAAGTTGTGTGACTACTATTAGATCCACTTTATTCACAATGTAGCTATTTGATTTTTTTTTTTTTGGTATTGTTTTTAAGGTAAATCCTAAGGATTTAGATTCAAAATATGCATATATTCAAGTTACGCACGTAATTCCGTACTTTGAAGAAAAGGAGCTGCAGGAAAGAAAGACAGATTTTGAAAGGACTCATAACATTCGTCGCTTTATGTTTGAGATGCCTTTTACTCAAGGTGGTAAAAGACAAGGAGGAGTAGAAGAGCAGTGTAAGCGACGGACTATTTTGACAGGTACTGATAGAATGGAATGCTTTGGCTGGAAGCATTAGTTCAAATGGTTTAATTTTGTTCTGTATGGGTTTTTTCATTTCACTTAAGTCCATTTTAGCTATCAGCTAAATTCCTTTTCATATTTTTGGCCACAACTAAGTTTTTCAGATTGATTTCTTCAGTGGCAAATCCTCAAAATTATTATCTCTTTTTCCTTAAGCTTCCAGAATTCTGAATCTGGAGTCTGGCTTTCCTTTTTCTCAGAAAAAGACTATTTTGTGTTTCGTCTTTGTTAAGTATGAGTTTCTGTATTAATATAGTTGTAAAAACAAATAAGTGACTTTATAATAATAAAAAGTGACTTTATAGCTGTCCATAGCCAGTACTTGTGAGGAAATAGAAAATACAGCTTCGCTATTTTTGATTCTTCTCTTCTTTGAGATTTGTGAATGCTAAGCAATTTTTTTCACAGTTCTCATATAAATTAAGTTCCAGTGGTTTATTTCTTGGTGGTTATTAGTAGCAGTAATGACAGTGATCTTTCTTTGCTGTAATGCATGTAATGCTGTGCATATTTACATTTCAGTGTCTTGTTTCCCTGTCCATTTGGTAGTATTTCTAATTATATAAGTTACTAAATTGGGCAGCTAATTACATCAAAATGAGATTTTAGCACAAGATTCTCTCAAAGCACACCTTATTAAAAAATCTTTTCCTGACTGTGCTAAACTTGTTTCTATCCACAGCTATACATTGTTTCCCATACGTGAAAAAGCGCATTCCAGTGATGTACCAGCACCACACTGATTTAAACCCAATTGAAGTAGCCATTGATGAAATGAGTAAAAAAGTTGCAGAGCTTAGGCAGCTTTGCTCTTCAGCTGAAGTAGATATGATCAAATTGCAGCTGAAGCTACAGGGAAGTGTCAGTGTTCAGGTAAGACTTTTGCCATGCACCTGTTTCATTTGCTTCTGTCCTTGAAAAATTATATAGGTAGGACTTTATAATTGGTTTCTATTCTGCACGTTCAAGAGTGTCCTAAATTAGAAACATGTTCACTGTCTGCACTTATTTCCTGAATAGGAAAGTATATGAAATAAAAGTATTTCATATAAACAACTGATCAGAGACACAAAAGAATTAGGATTTGTCTCTGGAATATGTTGCATTCCAAGCCCCACCAGATTTTGTTGTAAAGCTGAAACTGCTAGAAGATAATAGATGAACCTGATAGAAGATAATAGATGAACCTGAAGATAAATTAGCATATTTTGCCCAGCTGTAGGTGTGCCCACAGTAGGTCTAGCATATTTTTGTAAGAACCCTATGGAGATAAAGAGTGAGTGATAATATATAGGTAGAAGATAATCATAGAAAATCATATCTCATAGTGCATGCCTTTTTGCCTAAACAGGCAGGAACTGGAATGTATAAAGAAGACATCAGATTCACCAAAATAGGCTACCTGAAGCAGGTGTAGCATGTACAAGTCAATATGGAAAGGATCCTCAAAAATGCAGTGACAAAAGTGCTGCTCTATAATTTTAAACAGATTGGAAACAAAGGAACTGTTAACACAGTCATCTGATATGACCAGCTGTCATATTCAACAGAAAAGGGGAAAAAACTAAACCAAGGTTCCAGAATCAGTAAGTTGTCAAGCTGGTATTTGGGATGAGAAGGGAGAGGCTCATGTTGATAATATGAAGGAATACTAAGGATAAGTCAGAAGTCACTGCAACCACTTCTCCTGTAGCTGCCAAAAGAGCACAATTAAACTTCTGCAGGTTTTTGCAGATTTCTCAGCTTGGAAAACTGTTTTCAATAGATACAGAGACCAAACAGTAGTAGGTTTAGCTCATTTTCCAGCCCTAATTTCATAAACAGAGATGACAGATTGGCAATATCCGCAGTTACGTTGAAGTGGTTTCTTTGTGCCAGGACAGGTTTCTAGCACTGGAGAGACCTCTACTGCTCTAATGCTCCAAACCTAGCAGTTTTCTTGTTTTCTAAGCCCAGCTTTTTTTAAATCAGTGTATTCTCATAAGAAAATCAAATCCAGTAGACAACTGTAGCACCTGTTATTGCTAAGACAGTATGTCAGATATCTGACTATTTTTTAATTTTTGTTCTTTTTAGGTTAATGCTGGTCCATTAGCATATGCAAGAGCTTTCTTAGATGACACTAACACCAAAAGATATCCAGACAATAAAGTAAAGCTCCTAAAAGAAGTTTTTAGGTATGGCATGGAAGGTTTGGGATTTCTTGGGGATGGGGGAGAAGAAAGAAAAAAATGGACCTTTTTTCCAAGACTCATAAAAATTCTTTTTGAAACTTTCAACTTTTAAAGTGTTCTGATTCATTAAAAGCATACTTTAAGCTCACATTTTAAATCAATCTTTTGGATTTTTGTTTGAGAACTTTCTTATTTTCTCTAAATCAGGCAATTTGTTGAAGCCTGTGGGCATGCTCTGGGTGTAAATGAACGACTGATAAAGGAAGATCAGTTGGAATATCAAGAAGAAATGAAGGCCAACTACAGAGAAATGGCAAAAGAGCTTTCTGAAATAATGCATGAACAAGTATGTGCTGAAATTAAGTTATACATACTATCATTCATAATGTAACTGTAATGTGAAAAGAATAGGGGAAATGTATGTAATGCTTTACCCAAAAGGATTGTTTCTTTTTTTTTTCTTTTTATTGGAGTATAAGCCTGTCATGAAATTGTGGACCTTCATTTTTTTTGCTTGTGTATTTCCTTGGCACCAGCGTGGTTTTTTGTAGGCAAGGAAGGCTACAGTAAAGACAAAACAAATGTAATAAAATTAATATATATAATCTGCAAGCTTAGCCCTTTCTTCTTCAGTTTTGGAGGTATTAATATTTCCTCTTGCAACAAATAGTTAAATGTCTTTCAAGAGGTATTCCAATACATTTTCTTGAGGGAAGTGCAATACTGACAAGCTAGAAATATGGAGGAAGGAAAACCAGAACTTCTGTGGAGTGAGATGTACCGCTCAACCTTTGCATCTGGGTTCCATGGTAGAAATGTCTCATGACCTCAAAGGCAAAGATATTTCCAGGAGGACAGGAAGAGCTGAAGTTCAGTGCTCGATCCCTGCCTTCTTGACATTTTTATTCATCATATTCATCACTTCAGCTCCCTTTTCTTTCATCCACTGTTACTTTTATAACCTTTTTCCAGAACAACAGAATGGTTTATAATTCTAAAGAGAGACTTGCCTTTATTCTACCTTTGCTTAGATGGTACCCAAAACTTAAATGGCAACTTTTTTCTATTCAAAAATGTGCCACTTGCCTAAAGTTCACTTCACATGCTTTCTTGCTTTCCATTATTTTCCAGCGTGGTTTCTCAGGTACTGTGTTCTGAGTAGCTCTGTGATGTGATATAATTATGATGAAGAACATTGGGTTTATTTTCCTTCACCTATTTTGATATCCTGTCACAGAGAAGAGCTCATGACACAACTAACTCTTTTTAACTACCATCAGTAGAGAACATTGTGAACCAAAGTTTATAGGAAGTGATACCATTTTTCCAGACTTATGTGGTTGGGTGTGTTTTTTTAATGAAAAACAGTAGTAGAAGAAAACAGTTTTTAAAGATTTGTGGAACAGAAAAAGAATCTTCTTAGCTAACAGAAGTGGGAGTGTTTGACTATATTTCAATGTGGTTTATTGATAAGCAGAGGAGGGTCTGGAATGGAGGATAACTGATTGGAAAGCTGATTGAAATGAACAAGGTACATGAGAGGATTAGACAATGATACAGAATGATACAGGTACAGAATACCCCTTTGGAAAGGAGAGGCAAGTGTTTTGGTCAAAGAACTTAATGATAAATGCAAGATTAGCATTCCTCTAGCATAGGGAAAAGTAATATAATGAAAATTTGTACGCAAGAAAAAGTACTTTGAACTCACTGCAAGATGTAGATGTTTAAAAAATGCTGATGTATGTGAGTTTCCAAAGATTGGTGATAAGAAAAAGCATGTCCTGAAACTTCAGGAGTAAATCACATTGCCCCTTCTTCTCCTGGTTTACATTTAGACAAACAACTGATATCTATAAGATACTGTGAACAGAATATGAAAGTACAGCACTGACTGCAGTAATATGTACTATAAGCCTACCACTGTGTTCTTATACAAATGTAAATTAGTTGTACATAATTAAAACGTGCAATGTTGTTGGTGGTTTTGTTTTAGGTTTTTTTAAATTAGATTGGTAATTCCCCTGGACGCTTAGAAACATGAAGGTCTTCATTTAAATCTTTTAAAATGTCTCCTTTATGTATCTGCCTATTGCTGTTTTGGGAAAAAGAGCTTTGCACCACTGAATAAACTTAGCTGTAATGTAACACTGCAAGGTTTTTTTTTAACACCATTTTTTTTTTTCTCCTCTGCTGCTTGCCAATATGATCAGATGGGATGGTAATTAGTTTTCTCTACTTCTGTTCTATTAGTTTGTCTAATCTTTATATAATTCCTTTTTTTATGGTATTTCTAATTGTAGCATCAATTTGTTTATAGCTGTTAAGAACGAAATCTTTTCAGTGTTTCGATAGCTTTTTGTAAGAAATGCTCGAATCATACCTCTAAGTCAAAAAAGCAAAACCAAAAAGGGGAAAAAGTGAGCTTGTTGTCACTATGAAACTCCTTTTGAAAGTTAACAGGAGGAATGATAGAGACTGTCCAAGCATCCTCTACAGAGGACAGTGTAATATCTGAGTTAGGAGAACTGATATTGGAGAAATAACTTCTCCTAAATCTAGAAGAAGATGGCTGAAAGGGGAGTAACCATTTCCAAAAAGTTTTGTGCAGTTGAAAAAGTACTGGGAGGTTGAGTGGATAAGCAGCACATCAAGAAGTTGGTTATCTGTTTTAGACATGCCTCTGCCATTTCATAACATTTTGGTAAATATGTGTCTTTCATTTTAAGATTACTCCAGTGGAAGAGAAGGCCAGTGTCATTCCCAACTCGCTACACATTTTCAATGCCATAAGTGGAACTCCGACAAGCACAACAGTTCACGGGATGCCCAGTTCTTCTTCAGTTGCATGATTGTTTTGTAAAGGAAAGTATGGTTGTTTCTTTTGAAGTTTGTGGATTTGCTTCATTCGGTGCAAACTCAGGATGACTTTGAAGCTAAATGTTGGGCACATGCAAACTGTGTAGTTCATACGAATGTCTGAGCACACTTAGCAAATAGCAGTTACTGGTAATAGTCTTTTAGGGTAAGGGAGGCACACATATATATATTTTTTAATCTTGCTGGTAAAATTTAAAAGTGTTCACAATGTCATTGCAGAAGTGTGTGTTGGAAAATTATGAAGTTAGCTTCTGTTTTTCTTTAGAAAGTATTATTAAAATGAATTGCACATTACAAAATGTTGTGGGATGTAATTTTGCAGATATGTAACATTCAGGTGTTCTTTTTGTGTATGGCACATAGAGATTCCAAGTACAAGAACTATTTTGGGGCTAGACAGAGACACTAGTTTTTGGGGTTTAATGGAACTGACAATAATAGTTTTTGTACCATTTGGCAAATTGTTGTGCTTTATTTTATACCTTGTTGCATTTTGGAGGTATGCGAGCTTAGACCTTACTAAACAACTAAATACAACCAAAGGTCTGTATTAATGAACACTGAGTTATATTAAAATATCGATAGTAGTAAATTGTTATGTACATATTGTTTGTTAATACAGTCCATACAGTCTGTACATAAATGTATTACATTTCTAAGCATTTTTTTAATATTCATACCAGCTCTTACCATTCTGCTTTCAGTTTATTTTGAAAATTTGCTCATTCCAAGTATATGCAGACTTTACAGTTCATTTATTCCTGTATATAAATAAGTGCAATATAAAGATGTATACAGTCTTTGCTATGTTAGGTTTATATGCAGTTATTAAAAGAAAAACCTTTTTTGCCAAAGCAATGGAGTATGTAATTGGTAATCATGGTTACTGTGGTAAATGGTGGTATAATTTAAAGCTTTTTCCATATTCTTATTCTTTTAAGACATTAATTTAGTAATTTTATATTTGGGGAAAATAAAGGTTTTTAATTTTATTTAACTGGAAGCACTGTCCTGCTGTAATTAAACATTCTGTACTACATCTATATTAAAAGGAAAAAGGTAGTTACTTTTCTCACTGTGTGCTGCGTTTTTTTTTGTTTTAGATTCATTCCTGACATGTGGGAAAAATGAAATCTTGATTTAAAAAAAGGCTTTTTGCATCCTGCATGTGAGATGCAGACACTCATAGGTCTTATTTCATATTCTTTGTCAATAAAGGGAATTAAATTATTAGTTGAGATACCGGTTTTGAGTCCCTCACATTTTACTCTAGTACCATGTTACTGTAACTACAGGTTGTTATTCACCAGAACAGTTAATATCAAGAAGTCTTCAAAACTTTTCATCACATGACAGTAGAAATCATCTTTTCCTTATGACATAAGTTTACTGTCATTTTTCTGTAGCATAGTGTGAAATACATATGTTGCCATTACTCATCAACAGTTTTTTCTAAAGCAGCTCATCCTGGCAGTGAAATGCTGGATATAATCTCTGCTTTCTCTGTGTTTCTGAGACAAAATTTCTCATTGTTTAAAATTATTTTCCTTAAAGAGCTAAAAAATCATACGCTTCTAGACAGTGAACCTACAATGCTGTAAAAGGCAGATCCTTTTCTTCTCCTCTGCCCTAAATGCTTCACACTTTTGTTCATCTGTGGAAATGGGTGTAGGAACACCTGCCTCAAAAGGTATGTCATTATTGGGAGAATATATCCTGTAAAGCTGTTTTGCCATTCGGGAAGACTTCTGTATCCATGTATTAGGAGATATTGTGTATATCATGCTGGCTTCTTTTAATTGCCTCATTTTTTCTGACTTTTTCCACTTTGCCTTGGGAACAGAACTGACAGTTTCCCTTTTGCACTGAGACCTCAACTGGATGAAGATGTATCTGATAACTAACCTATAAATGTAGTGTATATTCAGAATTGAATATGTATCTGGGTATGTCTGTGTGTGCATGTATATATATATATACACATATATACATATATATATATACACACAAAGGCTCACACACATCTAAATATATGTGTAACTGTTTTGCTGAACCTTGGCCTATGAAAAACAGCAAACTAGTTGACATTGTTGTAGGTTTACACAGGGTTAAATCATTAATGATTACCACATAAATGATGTGTCTGTAGACTTAATCTTTTGTGATGCATTTATATGAGGGAACACACCCTCTACTACTTTAGCTTTACATACACTAAGATAAAAAATGTGAGTGTTTCTCTCCTGAATAATTTGTTCTGTAGCAGCTTCCCTTCTCTATTGTTACTTCTGTAGCATGTAAATTAATTATCCAGTGTGGGTTAATTTATTATAAAGGCTTGGGCTCTCTGCAGGGTTTTGATTCATTTTCTTCATGGCAGCTGGTATGGGGCTGTGTTTTGGATTTGTGCTGCAAACAATCTTGATAACTCAAGGATGTTTCAGCTGTAGCTGAGCAGCCCTTGCACAGAGTCAAGGCCTTTTCTGCCTATCACCCCACCAGGGAGCAGGCTGGGGGTGCACAAGGAGCTGGGATGGGACACACCCAGGACAGCTGACCCCAGCTGACCACAGGGATGTCCTGTACCATGTAGGTGTCATGTGCAGCAATAAAAACTGCAGAGGACGTTTGCCAGAGCAGCACTTGCTCAGGAACTGGCTGGGCATTGGTCAGCTGCTGGCAAGCATGTGTGGGTTTTTTGCATAATTTCTTTTTCTTGATTTTGTTTTGGCTTTTTTACCTGTTAAACTGTCTTCATCTGGACCCACAAATGTCCTTTCTGATAGTGTCCCCTATCCTGCTGCAGAGGATTGAGGGAGCAGCTGGGTGAAGTTGAATCACAACAGTCCTGTTTTGGCACCCAGTGTCAGGCTTGAAGGGTTTGAGATAACAGATTTGACCACAGCATGTTATAGAAGGAACTGATAATTATTGTCTGTTTGGCAGTTGTTGGTCACAGTGTTGATTTACTTGTTCACAGTATTAGTTTATCTAATCACTGCCATGCTCCCTATTTTTTTTGCTGTACATCAAATTTGAGAGCTTGTTAAAGGCTGAATTTGCAGTTTATCATTTGGTTGTGTTTTGCCTGGGAGACCTATGATAAAAGAGTTGGCCTTGAGCCTAATCTGGTATTTGAGCCCTGCATTGTTGCCTTCCCTGCACTTTGGGAACCATCTCATGAAGGCAATGAACCATTAGACATTTTCTCTTTTCCAAGAACCACTTGGGGGAAGCAACAAATGAAAGCTTTGGCAGATAATCACAACATTCAATTTTTTTAATGGTATTTGTGGAAGTGACCATTTTAACATCTTTAAAATATTTTGATGGTGGATTTTTCCTTTCTTAAGTATTATAGTGAATATACAATGAGTTATTTAGAAGCTTTTAGACTCTAAATATGTTTTGGTCAAGTTAACTTTCAAGTTAACTGTAGTAGATATAAGGGGTTTTTTCCTGGTATTTTCTGCTTAAGAAGGAGTTTCTTTGCAAAACTCACAACTTTTTTTTTCCTGCAAAAACAAGGTGTGATTATTATAGTAAAATATCTTGGGAATGCTACACCTTGTTTAACTGCTACATTTTGTAAATGAAAAAAGCACTGAGAGTTTTTCTAGCTGCGTAGTTCTGTTTTGCTGTTTGGGTTGTGCTTTGAAAGATTAGCTGGAAAGACAAAAAGAGGAGGCTGAATGGATTTAGGTAAACAACCTTCCACTGTAAATCCTTAGAACATCCTTTTTTTTTGTGTTGCTCTCTGTCCTGTAAGATTCATTGACACCAGGTACCTGAACAGCAAGTGTAGCTTCTTGGGATAGTGGTTTTTGTAGCTAGTGCTGTATAATCTGTTTGTGTTTATCACTGTGATGTCTGACTCCCAAAAATGTGGAAACTTGATGTGACAAATTAAGATGGGGAATATGAAAATTTTTAATATAATTGGCAGAACTGCAGCTGAGATCTTCAAAACATGCTCATCTCCCAAAATAAAAATTCTTTTAAATTAGTTTTGTTTCAAGTTAATATTTTAAGAATTGGTGTAAGGTTTAAGCAGCTTTATACAAATGTAATTTTTAAATTAATTGAAGTAACACATCAGATTTTTTTCCAAGTGTATGAGGAAAAGCAGATGTCTATGAGTCTAGGACCGTTATCAGACTTAATACAAGAAAATGCTGGTAGCCATTGATTAAGTAAATTTGAGTTAGCATTTAATAAAAAAAAAATATTCTGAAGCCTGGAAGAAGTTTGAAAAGAAAGTGACCGCATCATTTTGCTCCAGTCAATATTATTAGCACCAAGATAGAAGTGAAACTTCTGATAGAGCTGATAAGTAACCTGGGTTTTTTCAGTGGTGTGGACTGTAAAAGGAAGAGATAAGAAGTTCCCAAGGATATGCAGATTACTGTAAGAAAAGGACCTTAGTTCAGCAAAACTGTTCAATTCATTGTTCATTCCATAACTCAGAACTCCGTGAACATTGCCTGGGGAGGGACAAGCCCAGAGCTGTGGTTCATTTAGAAAAGCTTTAGTAGCCACGTTACCCATAGTAATCAATAATGAGGCACTAAGGGGACCAACACCTTTTATAAATGGTGTAAGGAAATAGAAGAATTGTCAACATAACTACTTAGACTTTTTAAAGGCCTGTGACAGAAAAGAAAATCTTCATCAACAACAGCCTGTTGAAGGGGGTCTTTTTTCAGATTGCTTAAACCTTTTTTATTTCGTTGTCGGCAGTGTCAGATCCTTGTTCTGCATCTATAATTTGAAACAGCTGAATATTTTCTCATCACAGTGTGCTAGGAGACTATAAAAATACATACACAATACACAATAAAGCCTTGAAAAAAATTATTTGAATGTACCTAGAAAAATTATGTGACTGTGGGTTTTTTTTTTCTTCTTTTTGACTTATTTAATTGAGAAAGATAAAATAGGAGAGGTGACACACTATGCTAAAATCATTTGCTATCTGTTTTGGGGATACTGATAATTCCAAAACACAGGAACTGAAGCAGAACTGAAGGAATGCACCAGCTGGTAAAGCATGAGGCAGCAATGTGTTAGTGAAGAGCTGTGTTGTTAAAATGTGGGCTCAGAACTGGAGGATTAACTTGCCTTGCACATCTGCAGGGGAAAATGGCTCACAGGCAATAGTAAAATATGCTTATAGAAAAAGAAGCAGGGTGAAATTAATGTGACAAAGTTCAATGCAAGGCCAGAAGGAAAGGGAACTCGGTATTTATTAAACACAGCCCATTTCAGACACTCATGTTGAATCTGTTAGATTTCACCCAGCTGTGTTTTCACACCCTTGTGCTCACAAGCACCAAGAAGCCCATATCAAAGCAGCCACTCCAGGCAGGCTGGAGGTCCCCATGGGAGAAGAGGAGCTGGTGACCCTTGAGTAAGTGCTGTGTGTCTGGGGTTCTTCCTTGGCAGTAGAAAACTTGTTCATTGTGCTGGTTTGGGCTGGCATGGAGTTAATTTTCTTCACGGTATCTGGTATAGGATGTTTTTGGTTTGTGCCTGACACAGTGTTGGTAACTCAGGGATGTTTCAGCTGTTGCTGAGCAGCCCTTGCACAGAGTCAAGGCTTTTTCTGCTCTCAGCCCAGCAGGGAGCAGGCTGGAGGTGCACATGGAGTTGGGAGGAGGGGACACAGCCAGGACAGCTGATCCCAAATGACCATAGAGACATCCCACACCATATGACACTGAGCTTAGGAATTAATCTGGAGGGGAGGGAGGTCAGCCAGAGCAGCAGTTGCTAGGGGACTGGCTGGGCATCTGTCACTGATGAGCAATTAGGCTTTTGGCGACACTTTTCTTGATTTAGGGCTTTTTATCTTTGCTTGCCTTTTTTTAGCTTTTTTTGTATTTTCTTTGTTCTGTTTGTTTGTTTGAAGTGGGACATGGTGGTGATTTGGGGGTTTTTTGTTGTTATTTTTGTTGTTTTATTTGCCAAATTATGCTTTTCTCAACCCCACAAGTTACTGCATTTTCACCCTTGCAGTTCTCTCCCCTATCCCATTGGGAGGGGGATGAGCAGGAGCCTGTGTGGGGCTGAGCTGCCTGCCAAGGTTAAATACCAGATAAAAATACCAGAGCCACCCAGGTATTTGTATCCTTCAGCTAGTACAAGGTGATGTTCCATCGTAATCTTGCTTACCTCATCACCATAAATTGCAGGGACGGTTGTTACCTGTGTGTGTTTCCTTGTTTCTGTAACTTTCTGGCCTTTTTCCATGCTGGAGTAAGAAGCAGTGGGCACACACTGTGCTGGAGCCCTGCTGCCATCCTCCTGCTATCAGACCTCGGGTCCTCTGCTGACAAGTCATCCTGCCATGGCCTTATCAGAGCTCAGGCCTCCTGATCCTGATGTAAACAGCACATTCCTCAGCATTTACTAGTTTAATTGCTGTTAGTCATGTCTTCGATTATCAATTCATGCTCTTCCTTGAAACTGTGCTGCTCCTCATGCTTTCACATAAATAATTCTCACTCATATTTCATTCAAACCATTCTTAATGTGTCTGTTTCAGCTCCCTGGAGCAGTGTCACATGGGCAGTCCTTTACAAGAGAGCTGTGTCCCAATGTTAAAGTGCAGCCTGGCAAATGTTTTTAGAGACCATTGATGGAGTCTTTCTACAAGATTTCCCAAACATATTGGTGTCATAGTGGTACTATTCAACATTTTCACTGGTATTCCAGAAACAAATGTGACAAAACCCTGCCTATTTAAAATTGCATGAAAACAAAGGTCAGTCTCTTCTGTTTGAATTGCACCATACCTTTAAACGCAGTATGCTAGTGTCTATTGCTAGTGTTATCATCTACAAAGTCGTGCTTCTAGGAACCGGAAAAGAACTTAAATACACACATTATGTCTTGGTAAATAGCACCAGTGAAATGAATTTAAGCAATCTTCTGAACATGGAGCTTCCCATAAACAAACTCCTAATGTAATTCTGTGGCAAAGAGAACTACTGCCGCAAGTGGATGTAGACAGAATGTGTTGTGGTGGTTTTATCCCCTGTCCTACAGAACCTGTGAAACCACTGTTAAACCACTCTGTTACTGGGTCAACACTGGGGCTGAGGTTTTAAAATGTTGTACTGAAGAATTTATATAAGAGCCACAAAAATCCAAACTCAAGGAATATGTGGTAGGAGATCTGGGGGACAGCACTTCAACTTACCAAGTAGAAATTTGAGGAGTGTACAAACCAAAGCCAGTTTTTTCTAAGTGAATAGAACTTTCTTAGTTTGGTTAAGGAAGACATAATAGAGATTGGATACTGAAGCAAGGCAAATTCAGATTAGAAATTCAAATCAGATTCTTAATCCCTGTCAACAGCTCCATTAAGCACTATCAGCAGTGCTGAATTCCAAAGGGATTGATGTAGTCTTGTTTAATTACAATTTTGTTTCAGGTATGGTTAACGTGTGGTTCAGAGCTAACGGTGTCTCTTAGGTCTAAGTGCTAAAACCAAAATTTGAAATCCTGAAATCATTATATGTCTTAAGCTAATGTTAGTTACTGCTAACCTGTTGTGTTTCATGGCTATTTTATAACAATGTTCTGGCAAAACAGAGGAATGCAGTCTGTAGCATGATAATTTTAGAAAGTAGTCTTTTTGACTGGGTTTTAACTCAGGACAGCACATTGGTACTTACCACAAGACTTGTGTTCAACAGCCAGATTTCATCCTGGCATTAGTCACAGCAGAAACCTGTACCACAAGCACTGGTGAAGCAGTTTCCAGGCAACTACATCCTAATACTTCTAGTGTTTGAAGTGATTTGAAATTTATAAATGAAGAAATTCCTGGGATGCTTCTTTGAGAGAACAGTGTCTTACATGAATGTTCTAGAACTTCAGTCTTGTTCCTTTTCTCTGCCCCCTTTTCAGGTAGCAACAAGAAACTTTATCTCAGTTTTGGGTGGTACTTACCAGCTTCTGTAACACAGGTATGTCATTTGGTCCATGCAGCATAAAAGCTGTATTTTGTCTCATCCTGTCAAAAGCAACAAAGTCCTGGGCTGAAGTCCTTAGAAGATGGAATTCCTTAACTGAATTTCACCCATTGTGTATCTTGTGTCCTGATTTTTAAACTGTTCAAACTTCATGTAGCCATTTAATGATGTCCTGGGAATGGCTGCAAGTTCTTGTAGCTGTTCTTGTTCTGGCTCAAGTTCCAGGTATCTGACTGGGGCTGTACTGCAAGCTGAGTTCATTTAAATTAATAAGCTTGTGACAAAAGTTGCAGTATACTTTGTTGTCTTCTTTAATTGTAAAAGCTGTTTATTGAACTCTTTATTGTCTAGGTCTTCCTAGAGCTTGTAAGTCTTTCATTTTGACTTTTTTTCCCCTTCTACCAAATTGCAAGTCAAGTACACATGATATTACATCAGAGTTATTTGTCAAACAGTTACATATTTGATAGAAAGCATTTCAATTCAACCTATTTCAACACCATTTGCTTAATCCATTTATTTTGTATATTTTAATTAATTTTTATTCCTTTCAATTAAGACTGGTATGTATCAGCTTGACTCTATCCTAAGCTAATTATATCACTATATGTAAATTAAGACATGAACAGATCTCCCTCTTTTCCTAGCGGGATGTGTTATATTGCCATTGAAGTTTACAAATTCCTGCCCAAAACCTGCACTAAATTGTTCTTTCTCTTTTTATGTATTGCATGCAATTTATATATACAGTTGTCATCAGAACCATTTTCAGGTCCTATATTTAAGAATAACTGATAATTTTTTGTTTATTTTTGGCAATATTAGCATCTTACTATCACAGAATAGTCTGAGTTGGAAGAGACCCACAAGGATCATAAGAGGGATCATCCAGCTTCCTGACCCTGCCTCAGGCCTGGCTTCTCCCTTACTGAAACCTTAATTCTTTAAAACCTCTTTGCTAGGAGAACTGAACCACTACATGGAACATTGGCTGTGTTTCATCATTTCTGTCCCTTCTGTCTGTTCTGGTTACCAGATATGTCAAACTGCTGTTAAAAAAAAGAAAACAAAACAACAAAATAGTGAGGCACTACAGTGAAAGTTAAATGGCACCTCTGTATCCCAAATAATTTCAAACACAATTAATATGATTCCAGCTTCACCCCGATACAAAATGTGGCAGCACCTGTTAGGAGGATGTGGCAATGGTTTCATACTTTACAGCTGCATTGCATAACAACAGGAGTGAAAAATACATATTTAATCATGAGAAGGGAAAAAGATAAGTCAGGTGCAATGTGTCCCTTCTGCCTGGACTGACCTTTCCACCTGACTTTGGAGCCAGCTCACTTTCAGCAGCCTGGCTGCTGAAATATTTTTGATTCTATCTGTATCATTGCTTTCTTTAGATAAAGTCCACTGTTTTTTCTCCTCACCAGTCCGTCTGCAAGGCCTAGTCTCTGAACACTCTTTTCTGGCCATTTTCATTCTTTTCAGATCCAGTGGCATTCCAGGGGAAAAAAAAAATAGGACAAGCCTTTAGCCAAAGTCCTTTTCTTCCCTGTGGATAAGCCATTTAGCCAAAGTCCTTCACTGTGTTCAGCTGCTCTTCCAAAGCACATGTCAGCAGCGTTGATGTTCAAACAATGGTCATGGTCAGCATCAGACAGAACACCTTCTTGATATGTCATGGTTCACTGTGGTAATTGAGTTTGGGTTTTATGAATCTCCTAGCAGCAAGCCTGCTAGGTTTCATTCCCAAGGGAAACAAGAGATTTGGGAAAATATCTCTGGGCCGTATCCTATTCTCAGGGACATGGCTGGCGTTTCTCTGCTCTGTTCCAAAAACATAGAGAGATAGTTTTTCTCTATCTAACCAATGAGGAAAGCTGATCTTATCAGCTCCTCACCTTGGCATTCTGGAGACAGAAGCATTCAGGCAAGACACAGAGCATTCTTGCAGGCAGCAGGACATTCTTGTACTAAGGCACTGATGGAAGAAAGCAAATGTACTTAGATTGTACCAGGCTGCATGGCTGAGGTGAAAGCCTCAGCCTGAACATGGAGCCGTCATAAATAAACTATCTTAAGCCTTCTGATACCTGGAGTCGGAGTCTTTATGCATGAAGGAAAGAACCAGGACAACTGGTAAACCCCTCATGCCAACAACAACAACCACAGTTCAGCTCGTTGTGTTTAAGGTGAGCTAGACACAAATATGTTGAGCTGTGCACTTGTACTACAATGGTGTCCTAAATCTCACCTCAATCCATTCTGAACATGGGCATCTTGCACCAGAATGTGTCTTCCTGCTTATTAATAACCCTGTGCAGCAAATGGGGGGTGTTAGTGAGGATCCCTGGTGGGACAGCATCCATCTCTGCACAAGATTTCTGGACATACTGGGCTTTTTTTTCTGTAGTAGGCAATATTTGCCCTATGAAAAACCTCTGGGGTCTCAGCTGAGTGGAATTGAACACTTTTTTTTCTGGAAAGGTTTGTTGGCCTTCAGAGGAACTCTTCAAGGGTTATTGGATGGAATATTTCAAGCCCCAGGCAGATACCCAGCTGTTACCAAGTGAGCCATAAAGGAAAAGGTCAGTGTGAATATTAACAAAACCAACTATGGCTGAGAGGCAGTCTCAGAAGTTTGAGTTACCTGATAACAGAAAGAATAGGAAGTCATTTTAGCAGAATGCAGGAACTGCTCCTTGTCTCCAGAAACTGTAAGTAAATGGATATGGGAGCGAGAGGATGATACTTTGTTCTTCAACCATATTTTCTCATCCCCTTTTAAGAATGCTCTCAAAACCCAAATGAAATCTATCTGTTTCAATATGAGGCTTAATGTATCTGTGGATACTTCTTTTTGGGACACACCAATAAGGAATAGAGAGGTGGTAATAGACAAGCAATGTGATTTTGTCAGAAAGGAAATTGCTAAGTACAGAACAATTCAATATGTACACTGTAATGAAAAAGGCATTTCTGTTTCTTATGGAGAGAATGCAGATGAACCATTTCTGCTTGGACATACTTGATTTTTACCATAAGCAAAAGAGAGGTATTGCTGCAGCAGTAGCAGGACTTGGATAAGAAAGTACTTCTGACCAATACTATATTAGTTAAAAGGAATTTTTAAATGTCCTAGAGACTGTATTAATAAAGCACTGGTTTCTTGTAACTACATACAAGGTTAAATAAAGTTTTTTAACTCCAGTGTTGAAACAGATAAATGTGGGACCTACTCAAGTACTTGCTTCCTCCGAAGCTTCAGCAGTTTTGGATGGATATACCTGGATTAACTTCTGATACACAAAGTATCAGTTCTCAGCCACTCCAGTTCAAGCCATTTCAGAAGCTGATGCTACATTTGTTCTCTGGAAGATGATTTTACATCCTATTACTAAAATGTTAAAGGGTCTTAAGGCCTTTCCATAATAGCAAGCATTTATTATTATTTTCCATAATAACATCCATTTTAGGCTACTTTTTTTCTGAGCTTTTACCTATAGCTAGCTAAGAGTATTTTAAACAGCTTTGCTTTTGGCCAAATGTAATTGCCTGTTTATGGAAGAAAGCACTACATTGCAGGCTAATCTGTTCTGCATCATTTTCCAAACAAACAAAAAATAGAGCAATTAATTCTGCTTGCATGCCCTTTCTCTCTTTTTTTTTTCTTTTGCTTTTCAGTATAGATTACAGGGAAAGATTGCTCTGCTTTTGCATCGTGAAGGGACTGCTTCTGTTATAGAAAATGTTCCCTGCATATGTAGTGTATTTGTTGGCTAGGCTGAGCATTTTGAAATCTTTCTTTTACAAGGTTTTCATGTAGCATGTGTGTGGGATCACTAGATTTACAATGTGCTAACTGATGATCTCCTTATAAGCAGACTTGATATTTTAGAATGCAAGGTATCATCATATTATATGGCTTTTTTTAGGGTAAAGAAGTAAAAATTTTAAGTGTGAAAATCTGATTGATATCTGCAAAGATTCATAGCTGTTCTGTTTTTACAGACAGGAAAGTCAAGATGATTCACTGAAGTGTCAGTGTGTCAATAGCAAAGAAAGAAATAGTGAAGCTGTGAGTTCTGAACTCCTGTTTTCAACCCATTAGTCCTGTTACTGTGTGATTAATAAAAGCTCTTTCTGTAAAACTTGCTCATTTCTAAAAATGCAAAGTCAAAAAATAACTACACACACTGCAAATTTTGACAGCTCAGAAAGTAGTGAAAATTAAGTCTTGCTCAATATATGGAACAAGATATAACCTTTGATTAAGTAGCATATTATTTCTAAACATTTAAACTACTATAAAAATAGTGGTAGGTTTTGAGGTCATTACCCTCTCCATACCTAGCAGCCATGCTTACCAGAAGAACCCTGACCTCAATTTTGTGTCCTTTGCTACAGTAAAGATATTGAGGTGCTGGAGTACCTCCAGAGAAGGGCAACAGAGCTGGTGAAGGGTCTGAAACCTACATCCCATGAGGAGTGGAGGAGGGTTGTGGGATTATTTATCCTGGAGAAAAGGAGGCTCAGGGGAAACCTTCTCACTTCCTACAACTGCCTGAGAGGAGGTTGTAGCAAGGTGGTCTCTCAGGTAACAGGTGACAGGAGGAAACAGTCTCAAGTTGCAACAGGTAAGGTTTAGACTGGATGTTAGGAAAAATTTCTTCACTGAAAGGGCTGTAACACATTGGAACAGGCTCCCCATGGAAGTGGTTGAGTCACCGTCCCTGAAGATGGGCAGATTCTATCATTCTAAGAAGTGGAAACTGCAAGAGCTCAAACATGTAATACCCTTTACTCTCTTTCCCATTTCAACCTTCCCTCAACAAAAGGATTTTAGGCAGAAAGTGGGAGATGGCAATTTGATTTTCAATTTTATGAGGGAAGGAGGGAAAAACAAAGATAAAAAGACCCACCGGTGGAAAGGAACCCATCTGCCAGGATTAGAGTCCTTTAATACATCTGAAAATAGATGTTTCCAGCCTCAGCTGCCAAAAAGTGAGTCTCTGCTCACTCTTTTCAGGATAGCTATCAGCACCAGAATTGCAGTAATTTTCATTACAGAAATAACTAAAATTTCTGTGTTGCTGATGCTACTTTTTTGATGAGGAATGTGCTGCAAGGCCATAGATAATCATTTGTTTGTTGGTATCTCCAGAAAATTTTTCTGACAAAGGGAATATGTTTCAACACATATGAATAAACATGTGCTTAAAAGAAAGAAATAACTGCATGTATTCCAACAATGAGTGTAGGCTGAGCTGGAAGAAGCCCAACCATTTTGAGGAGCAGTCAATCAGCTCCCAAGTTTTGCTTTTGTCCTGATATGAAAATATTCTTATGGGATGTGTTCAAGTATCTGTGGAGTTTCCTCTGAAATTCACACTCCAAAATTTTCAGCCTAAAAAGTGGATTAACCTGTCTGTATTTACAAAGTTATTTGTAGGTAGAGGCTGAAAAAATTGTTGGTACTCTTTGTCCCTTACAACTGGGTTCCCAAACAAAAAACGCAATTGCTGAAATACCTAAATCAAATGCAATTCACTTCATCTTTAGAAAAAGTATTAACCTTTATGGTAAAATTCTTAATGATTTCCTAAAAAAATATTTCCTTGTCATTAGGTAGGCTCCCTGTAATTCTGCATAACAGCAATGCTCAATGTGAATATGCTGCTTCTCTTCTCTCTCTGGCTCCTCTTGGAAGACAGCTTCCTGTTCCTTGGAAAAGTTTTTTATGGTGAGGGAAGTAGCAAGTGACCCAGCAACATGTTATGCTGACAAGTAGATTATTTATGTGCTGCAGTTTCAGTTTATGAAACATATTATGTAATTTCAGGTGGTTTATGTACTGTCATATTATAACCTTTGTATTGAATGCATTTTACTCAGATGCCTTTGCAAGAAGGAAAAAGCTGTAGTTGGTTGGATTTCTGTCGTGGTTTGAGGTTTCTTTTTTTTTTTCTTTCTTTCTTTCCAAAATCTCCCACTCTCCTAAGAGGAAAATGGGTTGACCTATTGGATTTGTTTACACTTCCTGCAAAGTAATAGCAGATCCTGGGCTTTCTAAGTGTGAAAAAGTAAGAGGGCCTCCCTGTTCTAGAAGCTGACAGAACAAAGTAATTGGATTGTGTTGTGGTGCTTATTGGAAATCAGTTGCTCAAGAGTGTCAAGAACAAAGAAAATAAGAATATAATTACATAGGTCAATCCTAACGTGTCTTTTTGCTAATTAGGACAAATATCACAAAAATAAGGAGACTATCTAGAGAAGGTTAGAGATGCTACTGGAAAAGACCAAAACAAAGTAGAGAGGCAGGGAAGCACTCAGAGATACCGCGGTGCACAGGTGGATTAATCCAATTGAGTCCTGGATGCTGTGATCTTTCAATAGCAACAGAACTGACCAAGATTTCTAAGATGAAATAGAAAAATTGACTTTATAGAGACTTCATGAGAGAGCGGCAAGATAAGTGAATCTGTTAAAATTCAATTGCACATTAAAGTCTGTCAGATACTGCTGTTAAAGTTTTCATTTAAATCTGAACAATACAGAGGACAGCTCTGGGTAGTGAAAAAAGGAAGCTTTGTAACCTGTGGTGAAAATATTAATGTGTAAATAATGTGAAAATCCATTTCAGGAGAAATTAGTCCATCTGCAAACTTCTAACAGGGCTTCAGCAGGTACACAGTGCCAGCTCTTGGTCTCCAGCTGCAGAATTTCCACACTGGAAAATGTGTCTCTAGAAAATGATATTATCTTGTTCTGTTACCTGAACTGAAAATATGTTATTTCCACCGTGGACATTGGTGTCATCTGAAGTCAGGTGTGCTTTGTACATCAATGCTGCCTCACCCACCCCAAAAACGATGTATAAAGACAAAGGATGTTAGAATGCTTTCCTCTAAAATGTGAGCATCCAATCTTGTAAAATGGTTTATTTGAGGGTGGTGTGTGGGGTGTGTGTGTGTGTTGGGTGCATTACTTAAAAATAATCTCTTAAGTATTTTCACAAATTAAATACAAATCTCATACCAGCTCCTAAATATTGTGTCATCTTTTAACATCTGCTTGAGCCAAAACACAGATTGGTCAAGAGATGATACTTGTACTTGCATGGTCCAGACAACAACATGATTCATGTTGTTGGGCCGGTTGCATAAGGTGACAAGATAATCCAGCCAGCTCTCCCTAGCAGCTGCTGTGTTGCTGACACTCTCATGTGCTCTCCTTATGAAAAAAAAAAAAAAAAAGCTAAACACAACTTGGCTAAAAACATGCTAGAACTGAAACTTCAGCAGACACAATGCAATGAGAAGGTAAAAAGTTCACTCGAAAATGTCAGGTGTCACAACACAGATCTGAAGTTTCAGAAGAATAGCAGTGTGGCAGTGACAAAGAAAAAAAAACTGTTGAAGAGATATTTGGATGGTTTCAAGGTACATTGAACAACATTCTACATCCTTGCACTGCCTTAGGTGAGACAGGGTGATGCTGTGTGTCAGGCAAATTCAAATTTAATATGAAGAAAAGCAGAGGTACATAATTCAGAATTAAAAAAAAAAAAAGTTTTCACTACCCAGTGAAAGGCTTGAATCCTAGCTTGGGTGAAGGATACTCATACACTCGTTTGTTTTGTTTTGTTTTTTTTTTTTTTCTTGAATACAGTCACATACTTCAAGGGTAGAAACAGGTGTTTATCTGTAGTAGAAAGGAGTATGTAAAGGCTTTGAATCAGGAGCTCTTTTGTTCTGCCCTACTTCCCTTGCCAGCTGCCCTTAATACTTATGCTAACACTCCTATTTGTCTACCCCACATTCCTGCTGGGAGTGCCCTCCCTTGGCAGGGAGAATCTCCCAGCCTTAGAAATGGGTTGCACAACATCTGACCATAAATCAGCATCAAATCTGGGATTACTGTGTTTCTGTTCTCCTTGTGTCATGCGTTGCGAAGGCACAACACGATGAGTGCTCTGCATTTGGCTGTGACTGTGGTACAAAGACTTGGGCTGAAGGCTGGATCCACAAAGGCCTTTCAGGGCTGGAAGGGATGGTCACATCTCTAAGTCCAAAGTGAAGATTTTGAATGCCTCTTTTCAGCCAAGGCTGGTTTCCATACAGACCTGAATTTGCAGAACCAAGGTTCCCTATTAAATCCAGGCTTTGCACAAAAGATCCCCTTCAGGCTCCCCAAGGGGAAAACCCATGGAAGGAAACAGCAACAAAGGTGTTGTCAGGATGAAGATGGATATAAAAAGAACTGGACAAGGGGTAAATCTGCCTCTACCAAGGAAACAATGTTATCAGAGTAAATGAAGGGGAAACAAAACAATCGGAGTTATCAACCTCAAGTTATGTTTTCGGCAACAATAAAAGAAACAAACCCACATCGTGGCAGGAGTGACTTCACAGTGTGTTGTTTACCATTAACTCATTAGGTCTATATCTACCATATTAGTAAACTTTGCATGTTGTCACAGGCACTGGTAATGAGCCAAAGACTTTTGCCATCAGTCTGGGGCAGCTCCAGGTAAATAGAGTTCACTTATTTACTTTATTTAGGTACAAGTCTGCGCTCTAGTTCCCTCTCCCCTGCTTTACCCTCCACCCACGTTCAGTGTGTGTACATAAAGATGTGCCATAGAAGCCAAGTCCCTTGTGGGCCACAGCACACGAACTCTTTTTCCTTTTTCTGGAGACGATTACTTTGAATCCTGCTGAGCTGGACTGGCAGGCTGGGTTGGTAGAAACCTCTTTCTCTGCATGTCCCTGCTCTGGTTTAGCAAATTCCTGAAGAAGCAAGTCCATATGTTTTGGGTCCAGAGTTGCTCCTTGCACAAAACTTGAGTGAGCATCTCAAATACCAACCTAAGTCACTATGTGTGCACAGCACCCAGTAGCAGGACTGCTGCTGCTTGAGAGCACCTGAACTGCTGCAGACCCCCTCCCAGAGACCCCTAGTGCCCTCCTTCCCAGCAGTCCCCATCTCCTCCAGAGCATCCCACCTATTATTTGCTCTGCTAGCAAAACATGACACAGTGCATGAGAAAAGTCAGAGCAAACAAATCACTTTTCCCCTGAGATTCCCTGTCTGGAAAGCAGGAATAAACTTTTCTTGAAAGGATGTATTATCTTGGGAGGAGTAGTTACTAGGTAGTGACAAGTGTTAGTGTTTGGCTACTACCGTCATGAAAGCCAAATGGATTGTGGTTGTAGAGCAAGATCCATTAGCCTTTGTTTAGAATGAATGAATGAATGTACAACCTCACTCAGTTTGCAGCATCCCATGCAATACTGGCTATCCCATGATGAGCTGCACACCCCTGCAAATTCTTTATCCTTATTACAATGCTTCCAATCTAAAAAAAAAAAAAAGAGTCAAAAACATCTATTAATATTTATAAATCACACATAATCTGAACAGATAGTAATTTGCCCTACTTTTCTTTAAAATACTTCAATCTTAATTCAGGTTGTTAGTCCTTAGGTAAGGACTAACTATTTCATGTTATGGACTCACCTCACCAGCTCCTCGGAAATTATTGTATTCTTCCTTCCTAGGAGATGCAAGGGAACAATCTTACAGACTAAGCTACAAAATTTAACTGGCAATATGTGGAAGGATCCCTCCTGTGGAAGGATCATTACAGCAGGAACACACAGCCTGGGAGGTTCCTGCAGAGCATTGATGGTAACTTTTTGACACCGGTGAAGAGTCATTAAGGACCTGTGCTGCTGGACCTCGAACCATCTTAGAAAGAAGGACTGGTTTGGGATATGAGAGCTGGGGGTAGCCTTGCTTGTGGTGACCATGAGATGGTGGAATATAGGATCCTGTGTGGAAAAAGCAGGACAGCATTCTATTACACCTTGAAAATATGCTTCTGTGAGTTCAGAGTTTTGTAGAAAAAAGCAGAAATGCATTTCTGATTTTTGTTTGCTGAGTATTTAACACCCTTGCTGTGCTCTGAGTTGTCTTAGAAAGAGAGCTTCACTGGGAAACTGAAATCATCTGAGAAAAAATTCTCTCCCTCCAACAAGTACAACCATAAAACAGCCCCACAGAGATCAATCCTGTGGCATCCACTTACTAAAGGACAGCAGAAGCCAATCCACCTCAGAAATAGCTGTGAGGCAATTGTGTGTACTTTTATCTCTGTGGGACAAATTAAAATGTGTACTCAGGGTGAATTCTTTGTGGATTAACAGAGACCTTAGATATTGAAAGATAACCTGAGTGAAAGCCAGGGTGATCCAACTAGCTCATTTATCCCAAATTTTTGAGAAAACTGGTGTTATTCCTTAATTTCTGCATCCCATTTGTATGTTGCTTTCTAGGAAGAAACATCAAATACCTACTCTTTGTTTTCAATAAATGCAGGGGTCATACATAAGATGTGCCTGGGAACTAACCTTTTCCCATCACTGGTGATGCAATGGGAAGTTTCCCATGGTTCAGGAAAGAAATTACATATTTAATTCCATAGTTTAACAGAAAATGGTGGTAATATCTCAATTATTTCTGTAGATGAATGAGCCATTGGAGGTTTCAGCATTCTTTGCTGCTTTACAGATTGCTTGTTTTGCTGGAGTAACCATAATAGAGAAACGCAACACTGCCTGTGCTGTATGGCCATATATGTATATCCCACTGAGAAGTGATACATGACTAGCATCAGCTGTGTCAGTGGAGCTTATACAGCAAGATTTATGTTTCTTACTGGAGAACTTGCTATAAATATAGCTATAATTACCTACTCACGTTTTATCTTAAGAATTTATTCACAAATTTTTACAGTCAAGGGTACAAGTAACTGCTAAGAGGTTAGAGCTCCTTTGAGTAGATTACCCCCATATAGATACAATTTAAGAAATCCCAGCTCAGCTGTAGCTCTGTATCACAAATCAGAGCAGCCTTCTTTAGCAGTTGAAATGCTGACTGTAGATACTCCAAATTGCAATGTATTGCAATGCTTGTTTGATTTGTACCCAAGACAAAATGAACCTGTTCAGCAGCCAGATAATTATTAAGTGCATGCCATAGAAATGCTATTGGATTGGTTGCATAAACTAGAGCGTACCACTGTATCTTCAAGTCTCAAAGAAGGAGCTTGTCCCTTTTTCAGAAAATTCTTTTTTGGTAATGTCTGCTCATATTTTACTGTTTCTGCATTCTGAGTTCATTCAAGTCTTAGTAACATGTAGCTTCCCTTAGCTGCTCTTCTTGTCAGCCTCGCACTCTGGCTCTTCTTCTCATGCTACACTTCTCATCCATTTATTTCACATACATAGCTCAGTAAGGTGTGTGCATGAAACGTACATCATGTTGGATTGATGTGCATCCTCCCAGCTTTCCCTATGGCTTGGTGGCACAAATGGCACACGGGACAGATGTCTGCTGCAGACTGACCAAGTGATGAGCAAAGCATAGAAACAGACTCACAAAATGTGAGTCTTAAAGTTCTTCTAGATCCAACGTCCTGCTTTGGGCAGGGACACCTTCCACTGCACCAGATTGCTCAAAGCCCCATCCAGCCTGGCCTTGAACACTTCCAGGGATGCATCCACATCTTCTCTGGGCAACTTCTCAGAAGCATCAGTCCATGGGAGCTACAGGTCAGAGATCATTAAAAACCGGTGGCGGCAGCAGTCCAGGAAATCTTCTTCCTTTGCTTGAGGGGAGGGAACGAGGCACAAAGCTGCCCTTCACACAGTTTGTATTCCACTTGCTTGCTACGTTTTCCATGACGCCGTTGATATCAAAAGGACAAGGTGGAGCTGGCAGCACTGCACAGCGCTCGGTTCAGCTGCTGGCACTGTCTCGGTGCTTCCTGGCGGCCGGGGAGCGAAGCAAGCCCCGAGCAGCAGGTGACAGCCCCCGCTCGGCGGCCGTGAGGGCAGCGGGCGGCAGGGAGGAGCGCCGGGGCTCCCCGGGGCGCTGCGCTCGGGCAGCCCGGGCCGATGGCGGCGGGTCAGGGCCAGGTGAGCCCCGGGATCGCTCCCCGGCCACAGCGACCCGCTCCCCGCCCCGACACCTGCGCGGCGCCGCCCCGCAGCACCCGGGGCCAGGCGGGGCCCCACCGCCGCCCTTAAAGCCCGGCAGCCCCCACTGCCTTCCTTCCCTCTTTCCCTGCCTTCCTCCCGACTTTCAGCCCCGAACGCTCCGGCGGGACCGCGCCGGCGACATGGGTAGGTGTGGCGGTGTGGGACGGGGCAGCCCGGAGTCGGTGGCGGGGTGGCGGTGCCCGGCCCGCGGGAGGGATGCCGCCCCGGGATGAGCATCGCTCCAGCCGCTTCCCTCCGAGCCCGGTGACCCTGCCGGGCTGGGAGCTGGCAGCGTAGCCAAGGGGCTCGCCCGCCCAGGGCTGGCTCTGCTGCTCGGTGTCGGTCTGAGGAAGCCCCCGGGTACTCTTGGGTCTCTACTCCCCCTCTACCTCCGGGGCAGCTCTCCGTCCGGCAACGCTATAGCCTGGTTTATACGACTCTACCTTGAAACCTGGATGAGAGCCAAGAAATGGTGCATCGGTCTCTGTAAGCTCTGAGAGCTGAGCCCCTGGCCGGTAAGGTTTATCCTACACTACACTTTCAAGGCATGTGGAGCTTGAGATCTGAGCACGAGTTAAATGTGGTGCTCCTTGCAGATGTTAAGTAATGCTTTTTCACCGAGAGTGTTTGCCTGTGGTTGACCTAGTGTTTTTTAAATACAAAGATACACAGCTGGAAGATTCAGATAAGAGCAGAACCCATTTATCTAATTAATCCTGAAGATTTTTTCCTGTCTAAACTGGAACACTGAGTAGCAGAGGTACAAAAATGACTTTTTAATGATGTATCTCTCCATTGCCCTTTGTTGGACCTTTGGTCCTGCAATATCTGAGTACACTGGTGTCCTTCATAGCAAGCAGTTTGGGGGCTGGAGAAACCTTGTCTCACACAGGGAAGGAACCTGAAATGCCTACCCTCCACTCCTAGAGAAAAAAAAAAAAAACACAAGAAGGTGCTATTTCATTTTCAGCAAGCAAGTCTGTGTTCTGGGGACAAGCAACCGTAGTAAAGAGCAGGCAGGACATGTCAATGGTGCTGCCAGGGGTGAACTAGGGTCTTGCTGGCTTGGGCAGACAACCAGGAAAATTGAGATAGCTCTCTGAAGAGAAAGAAATGGGATGCAGCTGTGTCTGCCCATTTACTATCAGGCTTGCTGCTTATTAGATTTGCTTTAATAGTTTCTGTGGGTGTTTTTCTGGAATAGCAAGGTGTGAAGAAGGACTCCTGGAAGGGGATGTCCTGATGGTAGCAGCACCTTGTGAAGTTGCTGTAGGGCTGCTTCAGGGAGCAGAGGCAATAGGCTTGTCTGTGCCCCAAGTCAGGTGTCAGGACTGTAGGCTTGCTTGCTCTGGAGCCAGAAACATCCTAGGTGACAGTATGGGTGTGTACAGATTTATTGTGGCCACGGTCAGGAAGCATTTCATCCGGGCAGAGTCGCTGTGATGGCTGCATGGAGCAAGGCAATGTGCTCCCATTTCGTGTCACGGACTGTGAGCTGCAAGAGCTGCAGCATCCACTACATCTCTGTGACTGCAGGGAGGGAAACACACTGGTGGGAAGGGGCTGGAGCTGTAAGCCTGCTCCACCTGACCTGCAGGGTTGGGAAGGAGAGAATGGCCTACTGATAATTATTTAGGTGCGGTGCTGAAGCCAAGAACTGAGTGGCTGTTGACTTTACATTTCTTTAAAAATATTGTCTTATTAAAACATGTCTTAAACATTAAAAACATGTCTTAAGGGAATACAAAGTGCACAACTGTTTAGAGCTTTATCTTGAAAAATGTGGAGCTCTTTGGTATTTTGTGGAGAAAAGGAGCAGTTCTGCAGGTCATTCTTTGTGGGGAAACAATAAGAGAGGCTGAAGGTTGCCCCAAAGAGGGACTGCTCCAACATGCCACTAGCAAACTTCAGATTTGTCACTGAAAATGATGCAAGATGTGGGTGCTCTGTGCTTTGTAGGTCAAACCCTGAAGCTGTCTGATGGTGGAGTCCTCAGTTTAGGTGCCTGTGTTCAAAGGTTGGCTTTAATGCTATCTGGAGTTTCCCCAACCCTCTCTGTAAAATGAGAATAGAGGGGTAAAGTCAAAATGTTTAGAAATAATTGTGTCTCTTAAACGCTGAAGTCAGACGATGTTGTCTGAAAAAAATTGCCTCTGTGACGTCCTCTGTGTAAGGTTTCTTGCAGAAGTGATACTTTTGCCATCAGGAAAGCAGAAAAAGCTCCAAACCCAACCAACAACCAGATCCTAAATATTTTTTGCCCAAGGCTTAGCTAAGAGACAGGAGTGAGCTGCCCGAACTGTTTTTCTCTGTACATGTTATAAAAAACTGGCAGTGTGATGCACATGTGCTGGAAAGGCCAACAAGTGGAAATAACCAAGGAGCTGATAGGAAGATGGGCTATTGCTGACACTTTGGTGTCCTTCAGTGCATCTTCTCTGGTGGGTTGTGGAAGAGACATTGCCAATAACTTTAATAACTCGTGTACCTGCATGTGCCCTGAACTGGGTGTGTTAGCACTTTCAGAATGTTGCTTGCTGTCCAGGAAAATATATTCTTGAATCACCTGCATAGTACTACTCTCTGTTGTGAAGGTACTTGTCCACAGCTGTGAAGGAAAGAATTGGAATAATCTCTTTCAGTGATTTCTGAAAATTACTTGATTTAATATTGTGTCAAACACTATAGTGTTGCTGTTTCATTGTTGTGAACTCAGCTGTTTTCACCTGTTGTGAGCTATGGACTAAATAATGATTTTCACAAACATACTTTTCTTATAGAGATGTATTATGGGCTGAATTGATTTACAAGCAGGGATTTCAAAGTTCACATCTTGTACTTGGTCTTATCTTAATGATAATTAGCTTGCTCATGTGGTTTTATGGAAAATGTTTACATCCACATGTGGGTACGGGGCCTTTATCTGACACAGTGAAAGCTCAGCCTTCAAGCCTGTCTTCTGAGCTGAGGAAGCCCTCCAGGGCTCTACTTGGAGTGCAGCCAGGGGTAGAAGGCCTGCCAAGAGCAGCTGGAAGTTACTTCAGGGCTGCAAGCAGCTGTCTGCTCTTGCTGCCCTCAGTGGGACCCCCCTGTGCTTCCAGGTCTTCCCATGTTAATATTCAGGTTATGGGAATGCCTGCTAAAGTGGATCACTCAGCTGGGGCTATATATTCAGTCCTCTATAAGTCCCTTTTCAGGACTTGACCTCCATCCCTGGCAGGGCATCTTGAGTCTATTCTTTAATCCTGACTTGCTTTTAAGGTAACATCCCCAAGAGTGAGTTGTAGCAGGACTCATCATCTGTGGGTGGCTGGTTTACCACCTCCTTGAATGATGTGTGGTGAGCAGCCATGGGATGCTTTGACTTGTCAGTCCTTTTGAGCTTCTCCTGGGAGTGTATGAGTTTATGTGCACTCTGAAAAACCAAAGGCTATTGAGTGAAGTTTTGCCTAATAACTATGAAAAGTCTCCCTTTAATAAACTGAAAATTTACTCACCCTGACCAGTACTGTGTTTATATTTCAATATGTATTTAGAGTTGAATCTTTTCTGAATCTTCCATTGGTTTTAAGGGAGTATTACTTCTTAGTTGCCATTGACTTGTATTTTGGTTTCTTCCTCCACAGGTGGAAAAACTACCGGCAAGACGGTAAGTATTGTTTTCCCTCATAAAAAGTTGCTCTACTGACTCTCTTTGGGTTACGTGATTTTGGTAATGTTAGCAGTGCCCGAAATAAAAATCATCCTATAAACATTAAATTATACTATAACAACTTACTGGCCAACATGTGCAAAAGCAGCCTAGTAACTTATTAAATTCTAGCTAAGCATTAGTTTGTTCATCACCCTGATAAAATGTTTGAAGAGCCTTTGCTGACTGAGCAGATGTTGGTAGGGCAGAGATTGGTCCCTGAAACCCATCCTTCTTGTAGCTGAGTTGTCATCACCCACTGCTCCTGAATCTTTGAACTGTTAGACATGTGTCTCAGCAACCCTAACTCTGCCTTTGTGTTTCTTATCTTGCAAGGTTTTACTCCACAGACTTTTCCTCAGCAGCCAAAGTCAAAGCTATGCAGCAGGGTGGTGGCATCTGCAGGGCAGGGCGAGGTTACAGAGGGTATTATAAAACATAACCTTCAGGTTACCTTTTTGGTAGTGGATCTTGTGCTTCCTGACCAATGAGGGTAACAACAGAAAAAGTTTTGGTAGATGTGTGGCACACGAATACTATAATAGAGGACAGCAGAGTGCAAAACAAGGACAAGTACACATAATGTATTAGCAAGGATTAATTGCATAGTCTCTTCTTGCTTGTAGCATCTTGGAAAAACAGAAGGCCTGACACCTGGGAAAGACCCAGTAGCTTTCTATTGCATGCCCCTGTCCATGCTGTGACATGCAGACCCCCTCCAGTTTAGGGGCAGCCACTAAAAACTCCCATGGGAATGCAGGACAGCTCCACCAGGCACAGAAGCACTATTGGCTTGAAAGAAAAATCTAGCCTTGCTGGATTGTGACCTCCCCAGACCAGGATGTAATAACACCCTCCTAAATAATAAGGTCTTGGGTAGCGTAATGGCAAAACATTGGAGAGGTTTGTGAGAACCCCAAGTGGTCAAAAGATTTTAGTGGTGTTTTGTGAAATTCAGGTGGAGATGGGTCCCACCAGTTCCTGGGCCAGGACTGCTCTGTCTTTCTTTTCCTCTGTAGGCAGGAAAGACATGGGGAGGTCTTTGCTCTGCTTCAGGAACGGACATGCCCTCCTCTCCATCTGGGCTGTTCCCAATTACACAGCCTGGATTACTGTTTCAGTAACTAACCTAACGTGTGCTGAACCAAAACTTCATTGTATGATTTGCATGGCTTAGGGAAATGCTGTGTGGACAGGGCACAAAGCATTCTTCTGGGTGAACTCCAGCCCACCAACACCTGTGTCCAAGCTGGGAGTAGCTGTCCAAACCTTCTGCTGCCTTCAGCTGAAGGAAATGGGCAACTTCAAGTGAATTTTGTCTAATTTTGGGATACATGTGAATAGTTTTCCTTTGGAGACATCTCTTTCTGCCCATGGAGGATGTGATAAATCAAGAATGGCACGTTTATATTTAGGACTCAAAATCTGTGTGCTCTAAAGCTAGAGGAGTCCCACCTGGCACTTGCCTCAGCTGAGACTGGGTTCTTCCTGTGAAGCCTGCTTATCAAACCACAGGATATGCAGTATGTACTTGGTTCTGCAAACAACGAAGGTCAGTGCTGTTCAGGCTGCTCAGGCATCCTCATGACTGAGTCAGACCAGTCAACAATGCTCCTGCCACTCTCTTATTTTCATTTCTTTTGCAGGATTCCCAAAAAAAGCCTGTTGTAGTGCCCAAGTCTCCAAGTGGTGTGTTGTTTGTTAAGATTTTGCTGGAGACACTGGCTCTCCAATTTTCTTGTGTCAGGCATGATTTCCCCATCTAAGGTTTTTTCCTTTTGATCTGCAAAGTTAACTGCTTCCTGTTTCACACAAAATAAAGATTAGTTTAATTCCTAAACCTTTGCAATCCAAACAATGCTATTTTTAAATTAAACTTGAGCATGGAGAAGAACTGGTTTTGCCTCTGGAATGTTCTGAAACATCTTTAAAATCTGATTCTTTGCTACTTGCAGGATTAAACCCATAAAAAAAAGATCAAAAGGGAGGATTATGTTTAAAATGCATCCTCATTAATTTTAATAGAAGTTATATCATATATTCATCCACTCCACGAAGACAAGTAGGTGATCAGAAATTAAACTTCCAGTTCTAGTGACCATGTCAGATTTGTAGCTGAGGTATGCTTTTTAACCATTGTCTCAATGGCAAGAACTGCATGACCATGACCATGGACATGCCCGTTTCAGCAGGTGAAGGCTCAGTGAATTTGGCAACCAAAGCCATGCCATTTTAGGTTAGGAATAAAGTCAGTTCTGTTATCAGGTCTGAAGAAATGAAGGATTCTTCATCAAGCGGAGTAATTTTAAGGATAAGAAGTTTTCCAGAGAGATTTGCTTGAAAGAAAAGTTTAAATGTTTATTTGTTTTAATTGCAAGTGCTTAAAAATAGCCCTGAGCTTCTAACTGGTGTTCTGCAGGGGTTTGGTGTTGTGCGTTTTTGGTTGGCTTTGGGTTTTGATTTTTTGTTTTCCCAAAAACATTGGCTTTTTGTATATTTTTAGACACCAATCAAGATTACTGTAAGGGTTAGGTGCTGGAGACCTCAAATGTGTATAGTGCAACACTTGAAAGTAATTTCTAGCACTGCTAAAGGTCTCTTGCAAAGGGCAGATGAGAAGTGTGCAGACCTCTGGGGACCAAGAGAGGAAAGTGAGAACTGACTCTTGGTTTGGGTAAGATACTGTCATCCCACAGAAGCCTGTGCAGCCTCCAGACCCCGAGCAGCAGCCACTCCCACTGAGTCCATGCTGAGCTTGCTTAAACTGTGGGTTGCAGTTAGTGTTAGTGTTAGTCTGGGTTGCACAGCTCTGAGCTCACATTGTCTCTTGCCTCCAGCTGCTCTGCTTTGGCTTCCCTCTGAGCATTTTCTTCATCATCGTCAACGAGTTCTGCGAGCGGTTCTCCTACTATGGCATGAAAGGTACGTCCCTTGTCTCCTTGTGCTGAGCATTACCCAGGCCTGAGCTGGGTTTGTAACCTGTTGGTTTGTTGCTCTTCCTACAGCTGTGCTCACCTTGTATTTCACACGTTTCCTACACTGGGAAGACAACTTTGCCACTGCCATCTACCACACGTTTGTTGCTCTGTGTTACTTGACGCCGATCCTTGGAGCAATCATTGCGGACTCTTGGCTGGGAAAGTTTAAGTGAGTGCTTCCTCAGAAAGCAACCAAAGATCTTGAAAGCTCAGCTGAGATCAGTGTTACTTAAACCATCACCTAAAACTGCAGCTCTGAACAACAGCTTCAGAGCTAGTGTTGACTACTCGGGATAGTTTTTTTTATTTCACCAAAGCTTGATGTTTTCATTGATTCAGCTCAGACTTGAAACTGAACGGTGAATTAACAAATGTTCCAGTTCTGCTAGTTGGTTAAGGGTGGTAACATGCTTTCCCAGCATCCTGCATGTTTTTCCTTTCACCTGGACAAAGTGTAAGCAAAACTAAGGAGAGTATTCACCAAGCTGTGAAAATAGATAATGGGGTTATAATTACATAGGACAGTCTCTTTACCTGTTGCAAGTGGCCAATGAAATAGTGAATCACTGTGTTATCTGGTGTTAACTGGGCCTTAGAATAAGTATTAAAGCACTGTGTGATTTCAGAATTGACAGATCAGTGAGGGGTCTTACTGAGTATCAATTTTTTCTCTAAATGATGTCTTCTGTGTCTTTAGCTGCAGGCTAGTTGGTCACGATAGTACCACTGAAGTGCTTTGAAATGTAACCAGATTATTTCCAACAGCTTTATCTCCCTCTCCTTTCCTGATGTTTTGATTCTAAAAGTGTTTACTTTGCCTGAAAAAAAGCACAATAAAGATTTTATGGGGGGGTTATGAGCCATGAATGTAAGCAGACTTGCCAAAGGTCTCCCAGAGATTGGAGATGTGCTGTGCAGTCAGCTGCACTGTCTTGTTCCTCTGTAGTGACAGCCCCTGGGAGCCCAGGGCTGCCACCACGGCCCTGTGTGCTCTGTGCAGCTGCTCTGAGCAGTGCAAACTCACTGCAACTAGCTGGATTACAGATTGCAGCCTAAATATATTGTGCATTTGCTTGTCTAGATGCTGTGGTTTATTTTTTAAGTTTATTTTGGCTTTTACTTGTTTTATCAAGACAAAACTTTGCAGACCTTGCATCTCTTCTCCTTTGGTACTTGGATATGTCAGTGCTCCAACTGAAAGGCCCAGACCTTTAACAGGAGCTTTTTAGAATGGCTTAAACAAGAGAAAACATGCTTTAGGATACACCGTTAGGCTTTAATGCCCTAAAATGCAGCAAGGTGTCGTGAGGAAGGTTTAAACAAGAATTAAAAAAAAAATCTATGATGACAAGAGGAAGAGGAGGCTACTTAGGCACTGTTAAGCACTCTTGAAGGAGAGACTCCAGTCTTCCACAGTCCATGTACTTTGTGCAATGTCTGTCAAGGAGCATGCTGGGACCTGCTCGCATATTGTTGGATGTGAATTTCTTAGGGAAAATAGAAACCACAGTTATTTTTTTAATTGTGTACCATCAATGTAGTGCCAATTATGTAAGTCTTTGCAGTGGATTTATAAGCCTTACAAATAAAACCCAGAAGTTTCTCTCCTGATCAGCTCAGGTTCAACTTCAATTGGAAGCTTTTTCCCAGGCTGTTAGGTAAATAAAGTAACTCTATGGAAACGCTATTAAAAAACCACCCCATTCAACTGTATCTATTAAACAGCAGACTCCACATTGCCCCACTTTATAGATTTTTTTACTCTGCTACAAGCAAGGGCAATTTTAAGTCAGAGAAACCTTGTTTTAAAGTGAGGGGAAGTTGGTCAATGTCCCTCTTGTGTCAGGATGCTGCTCCAAGCTTGCTGTGAGGATCTCTTGCCTATGTCAAATAGTTGGATTGTTCTAGGTCTTTGAGCATTGTCCTTCATTCTCCTGTCTTGCACTGGGTTTGGGATTACTCCTAAAAACTGTGTTTTTAAATAATTTCACATTGTTGCATTGTGTTTCTCCTGCTTTTCCTCCAAACTGGAGACCTGCATCTGTGCCTATTGAATGAAGGCCCACCCAAGGACACAAGTGAACATGGTTTAAACTACAGCTGTGTATTTAAGGTCCAACAAAGTTAAAATGGAACATGTTTTTACTTACAGAAAAGAGGATTGGACCCCAAAGCCGGGTGGCGGGACTGGTGATTGTGCAGTACTATCATCCTAAGCACCTCCTGGCCAAGGTTGTCAGGCTGAAAGCCTGCAGCCTGCACTCTTCAGTGCTGCTCTCACTCAGATCTGACTGTAAAAATGTTGGTACACTTACCGCCAGGAGCATGGGGGTATAGAGTTGTTGTTCACAACAGTATTTCAGAGGAATTTCCATGTTTGAAGCAGATTTTTCTTTTTTCTTTACTCCTGCAACTAAAATATAAAATAACATAGTGAATATTTAGTGATACTTAAATCAATGTAAATTGCATATTTCAGTGTTGCAGAGTAGTCCATTTGATCTTCAGCATATAAAAATAGCATTCTTAAGTTAGTCATTAAAAAGACAACCAATGAAGATGTTTAAGTATTTCCTGTGACCTAGTGATACCTATAGCATCCCATTGTTATCTTGCCTTGTTTAATTAATTAAAGGCTACCTATAATAATAATAATAATAATAAAAAGAATAGAAATATTGTGGCAGTGGCATGTGGCCAGATTTTATAGTAGTTTCTGACAAGTTCAGTCCATAATTTATTGTATCTGTTAGTTGTTTTCATTACCAGGAATCTTTAAAGTAAGCAAAAGTCTCCATTGGCTGTGTAATTATCTGTGTGTAATTGTGTTAACATATCTAAGAAAATATATCTCCTCTCTTGACAACAGGACCATTCTCTACCTGTCCATTATCTATGCAATTGGGCAGGTAGTGCTGTCTGTGGGCTCCATAAATGACCTGACGGACCACAACCGGGATGGCTCTCCTGATAATCCAGCACTGAACATGTGAGTTGCTTTGCACACATTTTTTTCCCCAGGCTGGTGAAGAATGGGACAACTTAAATTTATGCTACTTGAATTTCAACTGCCTTTCAACCAGTCTATTACGTATGCTGTAAGGACTAACACGACATGATTTTTTTTTTTTCTTTTCTCCGTTGTTCCAGTGCTTTGTCCATGATTGGCTTGATCTTTATTGCCTTTGGTACTGGTGGGATCAAACCATGTGTGTCAGCCTTTGGTGGAGATCAGTTTGAAGATGATCAGGTAACAATGTCTTTCAGATTTTCAGTTATACAGATACTCTAACTAATGTTTGACCATTATAGTACTCTAATAATATACCTGTATAGACAGGTGCATTACTCCAGGGTTTTCCTGAGGAGCTGAAGAAGAAGCTAGTTAATTATTTGTCTTGAAATTTGAAAAGAGGTGCTGATTTTTTGATCCAGGCTTATCATTGTGGTTGTGGCTAAGCCTTTCTAAACATCTTTCTGTTTTTACTGTAGGAAAAGCAAAGAAGTACCTTCTTCTCTCTCTATTATTTGTCGATTAATGCTGGAAGTCTCTTATCTACTATAGTCACTCCAAGTATCAGAGGTAAGGTCACATGTTTGTTGACAATTGTTAAACACCAGAAAAGGAGTGTTGGATTGCAGTCCAGTTAGGTTTAAATTAAAGTTCTGTTCTTTGACACACTGGAATTATCTAGCAAATAGTCTTCAGTGTGTCATCCAGCTTCTCAGAGATGAGGTATTCTCAAAAACAAGCCAGTTAAAAACCTTAATTGCCTTTAGGATCAGAAGTCCTAGATCTGAAAAGACATGCTGGGGCTAACAGCTTGTATGCCTAATGTACGTTTTAATTCCACAAAGGTACAAATGTGTCACTTCTTCCAATACCTTTGAAACTCTCACACTAGAAAGAGTTCTTTTGCTTGCTGAGAAAGGAAGGGGAGAGAGAGCCTTCTCTTCTGGAATCATGACCATGCTAAGTACAGAAGCATCTATGCATGTAGGAATATATTAATCCATGTGACAAAGTAAACAATTTTTCATATTATTAAGTAAGAAAGTTATTTTTTCTTTTGCTTGTAAAGAATAGTATGATCCTAAACCAAACCCAGCAATTTGCTAACCTATATGCATATGGATTTCTGTGGCAAGCTTGCACAGATGGTGCTGTATGGATGCACTTGCCAGCAGTTTCAGAAGTCTGCTTTTCTCAAAAGCAAGGAAACAGCATGTGAATTCTGGAATAACCCAAAAGCACTGGGGTGAACTTCTGGCCTTTGGATTTCTTGACTGGAAAAGACTCTAGGAGAGTTTTAGATGCTTGCTTACTGCAAATTCTATCCTTTCCCAAAAAAGGAAGTAGAGATGCATAAGGCAGAGCATGCAGTTTACTTCCTTGCTGATACAGGGTGAAAAATACCTTGGAAAAAATGACAAATTGAGCTGAGGGAAGTGATTAACTGCTACATCCTGTAAAGGTTTAACCAGAATTCTAAATCGTGACAGTAATTATCTGCAAGCTAACATTTTTTTCCAAACCATACTCTCTAATTCTCCTCTTAGAAGAAGTATGGTGAAGAACGTAATACTTTTGTTTAGTCTTTTATTTTATCCTGCTAGTAGCTATGTTTGCACTTGGAGCATCCCTTTAGGATGTGTGCTTGAAGTCGATAGAGTCAAATGTGTAACTAATGCCAGGGAGGGGAGGGGGCTGGTGCCTGATTTTTTTCAACAAGCTACACTTTACATTACTAGAATCTTTGTTTATGAATTTAGCCCAAAACTTTTGTAATCTAGTTCCTTTCTCACTAAGGATATGTTTTTGACTCTTCTAGTGTAATTCTTCGTGTCTCAGTGTATAACTAGATGTAAATTTCCTGTGAGGAGATCCTGAGAGGCGTTAGACTGTTTGGCCTGGAGAAGAGAAGGCAAAGGGGGCGTTTTATCAAAGTATAATAATACCTGATGGGAAATGAAGAGGACGGAGCCAGGCTTTCCTCAGTGGTACCCAGTGTCAGGTCAAGAGGCAATGGGCACAAAGGAAACACAGGAGGTTCCCTCTGAACATCAGGAAACTCTTTTTCACTCTGAGGGTGATCAAGAATTGGCACAAGCTACCCAGAGAAGTTGTGGAGTCTCCATCTGTGGAAATACTCAAAAGCCATCTGGACAGTCCTAGGCAATTGCTTCCAGGTAGCCCTAGCTGAGCAGGGCACTTGGCCTGGATGATGCCCAGAGGTCCCTTCCAACCTCAACCATTCTGTTATACATAATTCCCCTTTCCAATAATGAAAGTTGGATACTGATCCTCAACTCTGAGGATGTCAGTAGACTGGTTTGTTGTTCCCCCATGAGTTATCAGTGAATGCAAAGAACAGAAACCATATGGAAAACATCAGCAGTGCTGACTGGGACTTTTATTTGATGTTAATTTTTACTTCAGCTTCAGAGTGTGGCATTCATACCAAACAGGAATGTTACCCGCTCGCTTTTGGAGTTCCTGCTATCCTCATGGCTGTTGCCTTGGGTAGGTGAATCTCTTGCCATCCTGTTGCTTTGGTAATTAGATTATAACAATCTCAGAATAATGAAAATTATAGAAATCTCCAGGTATTGACCTCTAATACCTGATCATTTCTGTGATTTTTAACTTGAAATTTTTTCTTGGGTGGGGAGATGGGTGGGATAAATCTGAAGCACTCACTTTTACAGAAGAGATTGATTTACCAGGAGAGTCAGATGGGGCTGGGCTGAGGCATGAATATGTCTTTGAATTCTGTACATTACGTAAATTACTGCCTGTGCTTCTCTGATTACTGGTGTGTACAAATAGATATTTTGAATGTAGGGTGAGAACTCCCAGAAAATGTGTATTTTGGACATTACCTCTAGTCCAGGATTATAAATTGTACGAGCTAGTTGTCCCTGCACAGGAGAAATCACGTACTTGATATGTCAGTACTTCTCAAACACCTGCATTTTTACCAGCTGTGCTACAGGTCACTCCCTGAGCCTTACTGCTGACCGAGAAACTGGGGGTGCCATTATGTACTACAGTATCCCTCATGGTCCTTGTCCTTTGAGCCCACCCAGCTACCAGTGACCTTGCCTTGCCCGTGAGCCCAGCCCAGGCTGGATGGCAGCTGTGGGGCTTTGGCTGTGTCCTGCCCTGCACGGGGGGATGAGGCTGAGCAATGTGCCTGGGAGCAAAGGACATCTTGGCGAGTCCTGCAGTTCCGGCAGAGCCTCACGTGTCCCTGCATGATGCGAGCTGCAGCATCCTGAGCTCCTGAAAAGGAGCCCCTACAGCAAGGCCAGAGTCAAGGTCCTAAATGGCCCTTGTTTTGACCATCCCCCAACTGAGCTAACCTCCAACTGAGCACTTAGTGTAAGAGTTTCCAGATTTAGTTTTTTGTCTTGAATAGAAGCAATCTGCTGGTATTAATTTGATTGGTCTTACTGTATGATAGCATGTGAATAGGCAATTGCATTGCTTCTTGGGAGGCTTATTCCCACACTGATTAACTCCTTCACTCACAGTTTCCATACCAAATTATTTGCCACTATTTTAATTTAATCCTGAGTTGCTTTTGGTTTCTGTTTGCATATTGTAGCTGTGTTCGTAATTGGAAGCAAAATGTACAAGAAAGTTAAACCGCAAGGAAATGTAATGCTTGAAGTTTCCAAATGTGTTGGAGTAAGTACTGCTTACATTCCTCAAATCCCTGGCAGCAATTCCTAAAACTGTTCTGTAAATGTGCCTAAATCAGAAATCTGTCTTCACATGAGGAAAGTTTCTGAAGTTTTTTACTTTATTACATAAGGCTTCTTACTGATATCTCCAGATTTAGGCTGTCTTTTTATGCATATCTTGATTTATTTGTGGATTTATACATATAGGAAACAAAATAAGGTGCCAGTGTTATGTAAAAGCTTATCCCAACTTTTGGGAATCATTCCTTCTGCATTTGTGCACCTTTATGCAGAAAGAGACAAACATGCTTTGAGCTGAATCAAGAGCAGAGCTACTAGTACATCTTATCAGCAAGAACTTATTACTTATTAAAAGAATATTATTTATAGTGCAGAGGTTTATTGATCCCCACTGTGTTAAGGAAATTCAGGGAGTTGCACATCAGTGTGATTCTGCAAGGAAAGGAGTGGAATGTACATGAATAGCCTAGCATGTCCCAGCTTTGCAATGCCTCAACTCTGAGATCACATTTACCTCATGTACGAGTTTCTTCATTATCCACTGTTGTGGTTTGACGTTGGCCAAATGCCAGGCACCCATGAAAGTAACTTGTTTAGCTTTTTTTGTTACAGTTGGGCAAAGGAGAGGGAAAATGATCAAATAAGGGCTCATGCATTGAGACAAGGACTGAAAAAAAAACCACTCCAAGGGTAAAACAGGTTCAAACCTAAAGGTATAAAATAAATTTACTATCAACAGAGTCACAGGAGGAGACTCCTCTGACTCCTACAATGAAAGTACTCCTACAACAAGAAGCAAAAATAAGCTTTTAAAACACCTTTATCTTCCCCCGGCCCCTCCCTCCTTCTCACTGACAGCACAGAAAGACAGGGCGTGAGGGTCTTGGTCCGTTCATCATTTGAGATCTTTTTTCCATTCACTCAGAGAGAAGAGTCTTTTTTTCAGCTATGTTGTAGGGTCCCTCCCGTGGGTCAACAGTCATCCCCAAATTGTTGTGGCATGGGTCACTCGTCCACAGGGTGCAGTCTTTTAAGGGTAGGCTATTCTAGTTCCGAAGCAAGGGCTTTCTCTTTCTATCTGTGGGAGCAGGGGCCCTCTCTCTCTTTTCAGATCTCCCACTAGAGAACAGCTTTCTCTAACATTTGCCTGCTCTGGTGTAAGCACTTTTCCCATGGGCTGCGAGTGGACCTCTGCACCCGCCGTGGACTTCATGCACTACAAGGGGACAGTGTGTTTCACCATAGTCCTCACTACGGCTTGCAGAGAAACCTCAGCTCTGACACTTGAAGCATTTCCTCCCCCTCCTTCTTGTCTGCTGATCTTGGTGTCACCATGCTGTTTTGCCTCATATCCTCACTTCCTTCTCTGACTGGAAGAAAAACTGTTGTTTGTAGGTACCATTGTCAACAAGTTGCAGTAATTCAAAGATTGTTGCAGGATCCCACAGCACAGAGAAGTGATCTAGGTTCTGCGTCTGGGAATTGCTTGTCATGCTTCTGCCCCACTGTCATTTTGCGCGTACTGGCAGCTGCTGTGGCGCTGGTGCCATTTAATGTCTCTCTTCATGTGGGGTGCTGGGAAGGAGAAGTTGCTGCCACTGCCCTTGCCCTTTTTGCTCACAGCATGGTTAGTCAGGGGTGGTTAGGCAGGGCAAATTGGGCGCCGGTGTATCACTGCAGGCAGCACCGTCATGGCACCTCCTCACCTCTGGGGAAAAAACTGCACGTGCACTCTTTTTTTCTTCTTAAATGTGTCATTACAGAGGCATTACCAACCTCTCAAATTGGGCCAGCAGCGTGTCCATCTTCAGAGCCATCAGAGATTGGCTCTATCAGACATGGTGGAAGCTGTGGCACTCCCCCACTACCAAAAAATCAGGCCGTGCCAAATCAACACACCCCTACCTGCCAGCTTTTTACAGCTCAGCCTATTGCCTATCTTGTAAGTGCTGTCAAAACCAAATCTCTGTAGGTGACTCTTTGGCCATTGCTTAGAGTGCTGCTCCTAAGGCCCTCCTATAAGCTTGGCTATGCATGTTATTCCATGCAAAAAATCTTAGGAGTTCTTTGGGACCATATTTGTGTATAGTCAATGTCAAAGTGTGAGACATACTTACAAGATGGAGCTTCTCATAGTAAAATGTACTCCTACAGCCATTGAGCTCTGAAAACCTGTGCATATGACACTATTTACTGTTGTACATAAGTAAGTTGAAGAAGGCAGATCTTCCAGCTCCTAACAGCAAATCATGTTTAGAGGGACTGCTCTGAGCTGTTTGGTCCACCTAACCCCAAGTGCATGCTCTGCTGAGTATGCAGTGTGAGGCCTTAAAAACAACATTCCCCTAGATGACTGGAGCAGTTAACAGAAGTCAAGTCACCTTTAGCACCCTCTAAACACAAGAAGCCAGGAGCATCATCTCTAATGACAAAACAATTTATAGTTTTAAATATTTGTAGTGTAATTAAACATAATTCTGTATCTCCTCAGTTTGCCATCAAAAACAGGTTTTGGCATCGCAGCAAAGAGTTCCCCAAGAGAGAGCACTGGCTGGACTGGGCAAGTGAGAAGTATGACGTAAGTACTGCGGGAGCCTCCTGGCTGTGACATCTGCTGACCCTCAGCTTTTCTCTGTCTGCTCTGATTCATTGCCTCATGCACTGGGCAAATAGTTTTGGGCTTCTCCATCATTCAGTAGCTGATCTGGCCAAACATCAGTGCCCTCCTGGCATTACAGGTTATCTCCTCTGCTCCTGTGGGAGAAAATAGAGCTGTGTGACTGAATGCTTTGTGTAATCATAGGCTGTCCAGGGAAATTAAAGGGAGATGAAAAAAGACTTTCCCTTGCCAAACAAATACAAACATTTAAGTTTTTGGTTAGGAAAATAACAAGCATTATCTTTCCTTCTCTACTTCCTATATCTCATGGCTTCAGAGAGGAAAAGAGATACTGCCTGTCATGGGTAATGCACAGGACCATAATACTTGTCTTGGTATGAAACATCAGAATTATGCTTTGGAATTTCAGTTTAAGTGGGAAAACCCTGCATTCCCTCTAGCCTCAGTACAATTTCTTATCATGACTCTCATAGCCTTGTATCCCATAGTTCCCAACTTGCTCCTTGCCTACTATCCTCTCTGCCCTGTTGCCAATGGCAGCACAAACCTTAGCCTGTCACCTCTATTTTCCTTTTGGCTGTATGCTTTGTTCTTATGCGAAATTCCTCAGTTGCCTATTGCTCAAATGGCCCCTTTCTAGGAAAATAACGTGGCACTAAGTGCTGAATCTCATGCTGCCATCAGTGTACATGCAAAGAGGCCCAAGTCTCTCTGGTATCAGTCACCTTTAACTAGCAGCCCTTCCCACACACACAAGCAGACTTTGTACTATTTTAATAGAAATCATCAGATGTACCCACAACATGAATGTGTGGGTAAACATTGCATGATGGGTCTTAACCTGTTGCTATGATGTGAGTAGCAGTCTGAAACTGTCTCTTTTTTTTTTTTCCCCTTCATTTTTAAAACCAATTCCTCTTGTGTAATTTTTACTTTCTGCAGAAACGACTGATTGCTCAGATAAAGATGGTGTTGAAGGTGCTTTTCCTTTACATCCCTCTCCCCATGTTCTGGGCGGTTTTTGACCAGCAGGTAAGTAGAAATTGTTTGGATTGGTAATTAGAGCTGTACCACGTCAGTCTACATACTCTGAGGTCTCCAGATATAAAAAGTGCCTATGGGAGTATGGAAAAACAAATTATTTATCCTGGTTTTATTGCAAAAGGGTAGTCACTGAGTCATATCAGTACAAGATGATCTGCAGCCAGGGGCAATCTTAGTTTATCTGAGTACATCCAGGGAAGATTCAGTGACTGAGGCCTCTCCAAATCTTGTGTCAGCCTGGGACTTAGGGGATGAAGCAGTAATTTAAACCTTTCTTAGTGCTAATATTTCTTCAATTGTCAGTTGTCAGATGAAATTTAGGGTCCTTGTGTAAATGAGCTGGAGAACCAGGGTTTAAATCATCTGGATGCCAGTTTGCTTAATCACTCACACCTTGTTATAAATACCTCATACCTTCAAGCAGAAGTATAAGCCTGTAATTCCTATTCACTTGGTGGACTAGGTGCTCAAGACTCACAAAAGCAGCATTCATAGTTAAGCACTGAAGTATGAATTTAAGAAGATGCTTGAGAGAACCAGGGGTTGAAAGCCTTATCCAAGCCCGATGGTAGGAAGTTTGGTCCAGACTGCCCATATCCTACTGCTTCAGTCCAGTGCCTGTGAGCTGTAGCTGTCAGTGTGACCTGTTACAATTAGGCACCTCTGCTATGAAATTCAGAGCTCAATACTCGTTCCATGGGTAATATCTCAGACAGTGCTGTGTCATGGGTGGCTGAAGGCTCTCACCAGAGAAGCAAGCAGTAGTGTTCTTGTCTCATTCTGGGCTCAGGCCTAAAGTCTGCCCTTCTTGCCCCAGCTCTACAGGCAGGTTTTTGGGGCAGAGGGCTCCAGGCAGGTCAAGCGCTGGCTTGTCTGCTGGCTCTGGGCTGTGTGAAGGAAGGATGGACGAGTGGGCTGCTCGGGCTGGTGGCACACGGGACCCGGGGTGGCTTCTGTGCCCTGCACAGGATGGCCCTGCTCTCTCTCCAGCTGATTTCTGCATCTAAGTTATTTTCTGCTGTATTTCATAAAACAAGTAAATTATGTGGAGCGGGCCATGAGGCTCACTTTGTTCATTGCAGACTAAGAATACTCCCATAGCAAGCTAGCTTTACTTTTTCTTGTATTGCATGTCTTTTCCAACACTTCACTTATGAAAACAATTCAAAAGGAGCTTTAGAACATTGATTTATTGTGACATCTAATTTTTTCTTCTCTTATTAAGGGGTCAAGATGGACACTGCAAGCCACAGCAATGAATGGGGATTTTGTAGGTTACTTTTTATTCATTTTTTCTTTAATTAACACTTTTCAGACCCATTTTATTTGTTGTCACAATATTAAAAACTATTTCTTTTTCTCTTCACCAGGGTTTTAAAATTCAACCAGACCAAATGCAGGTATGTTCATTTTCTATCTGCCAATTTCAAGTACTTCTGAACGATTATATACATATTGCCCTTACTTATAAAAAGCACTTTGAAAAATACTTAATTTTTTTCTCATGTTCATCTTCTCCAGATTGTGAATCCAATCCTGATTGTTATAATGGTCCCAATTGCAGATTCTTTGGTTTATCCTTTAATCAAGAAATGCAAGCTGAATTTCACGTAAGTTGACATAATTATCTGACTTCAACAGAGGCTCAATTTTGTGGTTTCTTTAACTGGCTCTTCCAGCCCTAATGTAACAAGAGCAAACATTCAGCTAAGGATGAAAGAGAAGTGTATTTAAAATGGTCTTATATTTTAAAGAAATTAAAATACAAAAATCCAGAGTACTGCAAATGGTATGTAGAGGCATCACAGATTAGAAGAGGAGAATCTAATAGAAGAGAAACGACGTTTTCAGTTAAGGACAAAATCTTGTGATTGTAGGAAAGATGATCTTGATTGTATTCCACATCCCCTATGTTTACTCCCTCTCCCTCCCGAAGAATAGGAGGTAGAAATACAACATACATCCTTAGCATTTATCATGTTTTGGGCTTAAAAGTAACTGAGACACAAGACATTTCTCCTTCAGTCTCAGCTGGGAGTCTGTCTTACTGGATCCTTCTGGGTAGAGCTTTGGGGACGTTACACATTTTTTTTCAATGTTGCTAATGAAGTGGCTAGCAGCTGTTTGGAGAGGCAGAAGAGAATACAGTTCTTCAAACAATTTTCAGAGAGCTAAGGTGCAATGCTGTTTTTCCATACAGCTGTTAAAAATCTAGGGTGTGTGCTGTGCTGAAAACACTGTCATTCATTTATGTATGTTCTACACTGGATAAATGATGCTACAAATGGCATATATACTCTATATACAGCCTTACAGCTTAACTGCATGCCAACAGACGTCTTCTAATTCAACAAATTTCCCTGACCATTTTTGTTCAATCTTATTTAAACATAGCACTATGGAGACAAGTTGTTATTATTTTTTAAAGGCATATCTTCTTGTCTCTTTCTTGTTTTACAGCTAACAACTGTATTGGATTGGGTTTTTTCTTCCTGCAAAACCAGATTTTTTTCAGGAACCTAATAATCCTGGTCATTCAATGTTTGAGCCCAGCAGATGCAGAATAAAGATTATTAAGATGCTGCAGGAAAGATGCATTTCCTGACAGTGTAACTATGAACTGAAAGGTACCCAGCTTAGCAGAACACTTTCTGTAATAACAACAGCCCTTCAAATGGTGATAATGTATTAGTTGAGGCTGTTTGAGTTTCCTAGAGTGGAAAGAAAAAATGAGCAGCTGAAGCTTTGAATTGGCACTTCTCTTAAATATCACAAGTCTTTTGTTGCTCTAGGCCCCTGAAGAAGATGACTGTGGGGATGTTCCTTGGTTCTATGGCTTTTGTTGCTGCTGCCCTTGTGCAAGTGCAAATAGATGTAAGTTCAGCCATATGCAAGTATTCCTATTAATATTTAGCTGTTAATTCAGGAAAAAAAAAAGCGTGTTTAAGGGGAAAATGAGCCAAGGATCCTAAATTTGGAGCCAATCATATAAGCATAGAAGTAGAGGGAGGGGAAATATATTGCAATACTGTGGTTAGCATAGTAAAATTAACTAGCAACAAACACCATCCTGCAAAACATCACATTGCAGTTAATACAAATCATGCGTTAAAGGCAACCTCAATCTTTAAACTGAGACTAAAAGCTGAAAACCAGACACTTGCTTGGCCTACCAGAGGGCTGCTTTGTATGTTTGACCTCTTCTGATATTTAGACTGGGTGTGAAGCGTGACAGTCTGGGAAGCATCATCACAGCAGGAGCAAAGATGACACTTGTTGAAGGAAGGATTTGTCTCCCCTGACCTTCCTTGCCCCAAAGGGAGGTGCCATGCCTAGAACAGATGAAGCTTTCCCCTGTAGCTGGGATGTTGGCAACACCTCTGGGTGATGATCCATTGCATCCCAAGATCTTAACAGCTATCTAGAGGTGGCTGCTGTGGATGAGAGACTTCTTTCCTAAGGCAACTTGTGAGACTAGTAACTAAGCCTGATTCAAGTTTCTTCTGTAAGACACAAATCACAGATCAGCAGGCAAATGCTGATCTTCAACATGAAATAATAAAGATTACAGTAATTATAGTAATTTTTCCATGTGAGTTGGGGCACTGATTTTATTTTTTTTTCTGTCCTATAGAACACCTATCCAGTTTTCCCTGCAGCTGGACAAACTCAAATCAAATTAATAAATCTGGGTGCTGTTCCTGCAACAGTTCAGTTCCAGCCTCAACTTCAGAGTGTGGATGTAGCACCTAATAAGGAGGTAAGTAAGGGCAGATGTGAAATAATAAAAAATAATTAAAATTAATTAAGCTAAAAAAAAAGCTAATGGTTCAAAACTGATTATCTTCTAGAGCTTCATTACTCTAATAATTTTAATTTTTTTTTGTATTGTGGAATTAATTGTTATTGAAAACACAGTGATTGAAGAAATGGTAACTATTTACTAATGGTTAATATTTGAAGTATTACTACTTTGTTCTGGCAAGAGTAGGTTTTTTTCCAATAAGCTTTCATAAGCTTAAGTGACTTGGAACTAGATGAAAATTTCACTCTTGTTAAAAAGGTTCCATTTCCTAAAGGTAGCCCCTTCCTGCAGTAAATTCAGCTCTAGTGGGTTGCTGCTACTACTGTGAGGAATGGTTTACCTGAACAGGGAGCTTCTTCTGTGGCCATACCACACATTATGCTTCAGATTTTGCTGCCAAAAAACTTTTTCAGGTTCTAATACAGCACAGCATTGTTTGTTCTATTGACAGCAAAATTTGGTGGGCTCTGATGGATATTTTTGATAAGTGATCATAGAAAGTGTGTTCTCAAATAGCCTGCAGTTCTGTTTCCCTTGAAGAGGAGAGATCTTACTCCAACCTCCTCCAAATTTGCCTCACATGGAAACAGAGTTGTGAGGAGAAGATAAGGGCACCCAAACCGTATACTGACAGGGAATTGATATAGTCATGGCACATACCTGATAATAAAAGGTTTAGAATGCTCCATTCCCTATTACAGACACTTTATCATCCAGATGTGGATTATAAAGTACTTTTGATAATCCTATAAAACAAAGGGCCTACGTTAGTGTACCACTAGCATGTTTATTAATGGTTTAAATATTTTATGTTGATTAAATGTGTTTTTAATATTTAAAACATGTCATTTCTGCTGCTTGTAAAATACAACATCACATCTTATGCTAGTGCTACCTCTGTGGCTAAATAGAATTTTACTCCGTGGTTATCATAAGCCTGATTTATCTGGAGCAAGAAGTAGGAAAATACAACAAATATTCCATAGTGCTTGTGAAAGCTCCTGTAACTTTGAAGCTTGTGTAACAAATTAAACTAATAAAAAATAATGATCAAATGAAATTAATGCTTGATGTAGAAAACTGATCAAAATTTAAACTTAGGGGATGTTCATGATCTCTGGCACTTCAGAAGTAACATGTGTAAACTTCTGACCCTCCCCAGAGCCCGTAACATTCCCTCAATAGTGTAGACAAATATGCAGTTGCACAGAAATCCATGGCAATTTGTCTTCGTAGACTGGCTACATGACATTTGAGACTTCCAAGCTGCAATCACTACACATAATTTCTGCAACTCTAAATAAAACTCAGCCTTTGGATCTGCTAGAGGGAGAACGCCACACTTTGGCATTTAAATGGAATCCAACAGGCATCAATTCTAGTTTGGTAAGTCTGCTTATTTCTTAAGATATAAATCAATGTTTTGACAACTATTTATGTGGCGTGTGTGAAGCTGAGAGGACAAGCTCTGGATAGCTTTTTTCCTTTGTCTTGCTTTCTATCTCTCCTTGTCTCTGCTCTGCCAGTAAGACTGGTAAGCTGCAGTGAGTACACCAGGATTTCCTTTAAAAAAATTACCAATTTCTTATTTACCTTGACAGCTACCCTTTCACCAAGACTTAGATGTGTGGTCATACAGTGTTTTCTAGTAGATGTGTGTGGTAGTGAAAACCTAAAGAGGAAGGTCTGGAGTCCTGCTCTGAAGCCCCTGTTAATTCCCACTGCTGTGTAATAGTGCATGTTTAAGCTGTTCTCTGATGCCAATGACATATTTTGATAATGGTCTCTTCTACCAGATAGAGGACAATATCACATCAAAACCAGCAGATGGAAAAAGTCTCGTCAGGTAGAGTTTTTTTGTGTCTGAATTTTGACAGTAGTGTGACTCTCTCTTCAATCTTGGGTCTTTGGGTGGCCTCTTCTTGTTGAAGTATAGTTTTCTATACTGTAGGAACTCACCTCTTGCTGGACATGTCCCTCGATGTTTTAGGGAATGGGATAACGTCTGAGTCATGATTCACTTAAGTTATCTTGCACACCTGCTTGGGTATAGTTTAACTAAAATTGGAAGTGTATGCTTCGTTCCATTGCCTAGATTTTTTTATCGGACAAGTGGCATGGATTACATATCTATACCTTCTTTTTAATCTTGGATAAGAGGTATCTTCCTACTTCTCCCCTCTCTGCTTTTCTTCTACATCTCCCACTTGCAGATGCATTACGTACTGGTTGTAGTAGCAGCTCACTTTTGATGTTCTCCTAAGGCAGTGGGCTGATGGGGGCCTAACTGGCTTTTTGTATTAGCTACATTTCTAGGAGATTTAGAATTCTTTCCAAAATGTTAACTGATTTAAAAAAAAACAAAACTGTAAATGGGAAGATTTGATACTTGTTGTGCTGCCAATATAAAATTAAAAGGAAAATCTGTATTCTTTGACTTCTGCATGTTTTGTGTAGTATTTAATCACTCTTCCATTTTTCAAGGTTCATAAACAATTTCCCCTTTACTGTCAATGTTACTATGGGTGACATGGTTTTTGGAGAACTGGATCCTCTTTTTGCCAGTAATTACAGTGTGGTTCCAAATCCAGGCTGGTAAGTATTTTCCTTTATCCTAATTTAATCTCCTGGACATACTTGTCCTTGAGGAAAGGGCACAGAACTTTCTTTAAAATATGTAATGCACACAATTGACTACACCTATGGTCTGAACTGTGGGTTTTGGGCTTTTTCTTTTTCAGGTCATATACCATTAGTGCTTCAGGGCCTCAGGACACTTGTACAGTTGATTCAAAGGAATTTGGATATGGTGGTGCCTATACCATTTCACTTGATGATGTGAGTTGGCACTTGTTGGATGGACAATATAGAATTCCCATGTTGATACTTTAATTTAAAAAACACTTGTAGAATTATTCCTCTTGTCTTTAATCCTTTCATTTCCTCTTGTCTTTAAGTATATATGGTAGAACTCTGGTATCTTGAACAGGACAAAAAGCCATTATTAACTATAAAAATAATGATGGTTATGATAATAACATAATGCAGGAATTCATGATCACCACTAATGGCCTTAAACCTTTAGCCTGTCAGATACTACAGATTTGCATGAAGTCTGCTGTAAAAAAGCTATACTTTATAACTAGGTATGCAGTGCTTCATGTGTAATATTTGTTATTTACTCTGAACTTTCTGTATGATTATAGAACTGCTTAGAATGCCTTAACTGTGCACACTCATTATTACTGTTCCTAACATGCTATTTTAATTTTCAGTGTGTTGAAAACAAACTTATCATTACACATTTTGAAGATATTGCACCAAATACAGTCCATATGGCTTGGCAGATCCCTCAGTATTTTCTTCTTACATGTGCAGAAGTACTCTTCTCTGTCACTGGGGTGGAGTTTTCATACTCACAGGTAGGCATCCTTCTTCCTGTGTTAAGAATCTTGGTGCAAGTTAAGTTCCATGATGTATTATTTTTAGTGCTTCTGCTTTGATCCCTATGTCCCTCACAGCTCCTAGAAGGACTATATAAGCTGATGTAAGTTGGCCTTGTTTAACCTAGGATTTGGTGTTTTCCATGAAGCTATGCTGAATTATATCATTTGAAGACTTGACTACCAGTCCTCAAATTTCCTTCTCATGTGTGACTTTCCATTGAAAATAAGTGCAACTGTACTGCTGCAGTAAAACCAAACTGGAGAGCTCGCAAATATAAAATGAGGAAGTAGTGGCACTTTATCTCCACACCAGTTTACTCAATACAGCCCTTTTTGTTAGCCTTTTATTGGTGTTTAGTTATACACTTTTAATTCCTTTGTCTTCTGACTCCAGTTTATTAGCTGTGTGTATTTCTTCTCTTAATTCTGAATCTAGAAACTGCAGTGATGAAAATGTTGTCAGGTGTGATTTGTTAGGTGATCCACTCAATTTCTTCATGTCATGTGTGCTATGTGTTCCCGAGACATAAAATACAACTGTTAGTTACTTAGTGTGTATAAGTAAAAGGTGTTATAGTTAGTGTGCTAGTGGTCTCTTGCTCCTCAAAGCCTTCTCCAGACCTGTTTAGCTCTCTAGCAATTTTTAATGTCAAAAAATAAATTTAAAAAAACCCCAACCACCACCAAAACCTACCAAACCATGAAATCCTCTTCCCCACAAAGAAACAGTGTTTATTGTAAGGTAAAGAATGCAGTAAATGCATCAGAAAATAACTTTTACTAACAAAACTTAAATGTCTGTCTCTACAGGCCCCATCTAACATGAAGTCAGTGCTGCAGGCAGGATGGCTGCTGACTGTGGCTGTTGGTAACATAATTGTCCTTATTGTGGCTGGGGCATCTGCAATCCAAAAGCAGGTAAGCATGCAAACAGTAGGTGTGCTATTATATTACACTCTGAGAAAGCAGTTCTAATCCAGCCAGAAATCATGGCAGATAATACAAATAGTTGTTCAGTAAAGGTTTCTACTTACCTGTTGTTTGCCATCCTTAACTCTTGCTGTCAGGCTCCTTTGCTTGCAAGCAGCAGTTTCTAGCATCTCTGCAGTAAATTTCTTCTTATGGTGTAGAAAGTCTGTGAACTTTTGAGCTGAAATTCTGCATGAATGGAATGAAAACCTACTAAAGTTCTGTTAATTGCTAATGAGCCTTCACCTGCATACCACAGCCTTGCCACATCCCTTCTTCTGGCTTCATTGGTTTCAAACCTTATTCTTTGGGGCATAAAAACTGTGTCTATCCTGGTGTAGAGCAGTTGTACAAGATATTCTATTTATTAGTAGTGCTCTGTAATGAATTAAAATGGCTCTCTGAGAGAGGGAAGAGCTTGTCTCTAAAACAGCTCTGGCAGTCCCCAGTTTCCGCTAAATTAAATCAGAAAGAGCATGAAACAGAGATGTGGAGGCTTTTCAGGTAGAGTTTCTGATCTCTGCCCATATTTGTGGTCACTAGGTCAGCTGCAAAAATTTTTAAGTGGAAGCAGAATCAGTGCCAACCTGGTTTAGAGGGAGATTATCTGACCAAAATGAAGTGACTGAGTTTTCTTCTCAGTCTTTCATTCAATTCCCAGTTCCTTCAGGAAAAGGTTGTTGTGGAATTTTTCAGCATTCACAGAATTTTTGTCTCTTCAGTGAAGATAGAAATGCTGAAAGAGCCTCAATTCTGAGTTGCTTTAATATGTATTATATGCTTAATTAATACTTAGTCCTGTAAGCCATGTGATACTTGTAATGTATACTCAGTTTCACATTCTGAGTTTACTTCCTGAGAATACTAAAATGATGTAGTACTCAAATGAATATTGGTGGATAAAATCTGTTCCTTTTTTTTTTTTTTTCAGTGGGCAGAGTATGTGCTGTTTGCTGCCCTGCTGTTGGTAGTTTGCATCATTTTTGCTATCATGGCTTCTTTTTATACCTATGTTGATCCAAATGAGATTGAAGCCCAGTTCAGCAAGGAAGAAAAGGAAGAAGACAAGAAAGATCAAGATTACAATGAAAAGGAAGCTGAAGCTCATTCTAAAATGTAAAAGCTGTATTCAAGGAGTGTCAGTAAATCATGGAAATCCCATTCACTCTCCTGGAGTCAGAGGAATCAGGGTATCAGTCATAACACCTCTGGATTACGTGTCTTGTAGGAGGCGTTAAGCAAAACTGTTTTAACTTAAAGTGCAGCCTCTCTAGGGAAACAATAGGAAAATATTAGTCTCTCCCTTGTACTGAATGTGGTATCCTGAAGAAACTCCAGCAGAATTTGCACTCTTAATGTACCTCAATCTTAAATATTATATCATTATAATATTGAAATTAGTCTTGGAACCATTGCACCCTTTGAAAATGTGTATTTTTATACTGTATTTCAATTTTATATTGTGAAAGAAACAAGACTTATCAAGAAACAGCAATTGAAGCCAAGCTCTCTGCATGATCTCTCTAGCATCACTGTTACTTGAAAACAGCAGGTCACACATGCCTTAAATTCTTTTGTACTTCCTTATAGATAATGGGGGCAAAGCTCTGGCAGTGATCAGATTAAAATGTTGTCTGTGTTCCAAGTGGCAGTAACTTGGATGTGCACTGTAATATAATGCTTTATCTGCCTGTTAACTACCTATTTAATTCCTGTTATGTCTTTAGTTAATATTAGAAGTGCCTACTCAGGTGAAATGATAACAGCAAATGACCTTTGGAACAAGCAAGAGCAATAAAACTTGCATTATAACAAAATAAGGAAAGTGTTTTAAGAATATGGCTTACAGTTACATGTTGACAAAACTCAATGTCACCTCTCTCCTCCTGTTATCTACACGGTCCATCCCTTAAAGCTAATAGATCAATGCTGGTCTTCTCTATCATAATATACTATAACACTTACCAAATTTATGGTAGGGGAGACTAAATTTTGCTGCTTAACAGGACCTGCTCCTGTAGTCCTGTGCTCCATGTTATGGAGTGCTAGTGGTCTGCATGTTGTTTTGGTAATTCTCATTCTTTAGGGTCTACATCCTACACTTTTTCCAGCAGCCTGGACTCACTGGCTCCTCCAGTAGCCTGACCAGAGTTTCAGCTGCTTTCATACCAGTCTTCCAATACTCTTCTCCTATTTTACAGCAATTCCACTTTGGTATTTTCAAGTGATGACACAGACATCCATATTCAAGCAATGGGTGTTCTGCTGGCACTGCGGGTGCATGGGCCTCTGTGCTCCCTGTCCCCACTGGAGTTGCTGGCACCTAGGAATTCTCCGTGCCCTGAGAATAGAGTCCCTCACCCATGAAGGCAGTTGCAAATGGAGTTTGAAAAGGCAAGTCCTTGCTTGTGTTAGAGATAGTCCCGTTACCCCATAGGCGGTAATCCCCTCTTGGTCTCTCAGGTCATCTGGGGAGAGCCTTTCCTGTGGATTTGTGATACTGCATGTCCCCCAGCCAATGGAACTGAGGGTCTACTGTAACAGCCACAGGAGCAATTGGCTCCCTGCCACCCTCTGAGGGGTTAAGGGAATTTTATACCAGCTTTATTTATGACAGACTAGTCAGCTTTTCTTCTGCCATGCAAGTTAAGCAAAATAAATTATCTCCTAACCGTATCCAACAGAATAGCATCTTCTGCCTACTACTCTATCCATGCCAGGTGAAATGTTTATTTAGCATTTTAACACTACCCTTTTTTCCCTTTGGAATACAGGTCAAGTGTCTAGTTTTTATACTATAAGCTATTGTATTTTAGTGCTTTAGCAAACCCACTAACTTGTCTACAACATGATGGGTGTGGTTTATGTTTAGAAAGCCAACAATACTGTAAAATTATATAGGGAACCTTTCTGATGAGGTGAAAAGTACCTGTAAGGTAGAATTGTTGTGTATGACAAGATTTTAATCTCATTTTCAACAGGGATTTAAGTAACTAAAGTTTAAATATTCATATGCCTAGCCAGGTAGTTCCTGTCAGCATTGCTTCAGCACCTCAATGTCCTTCTTATAATGTGGGACCCAGAACTGAGCACAGAACTTGAGCTGTGGCCTCACCAGTGCTGAGTATAGGAGGGCAATCACTGCTTTGGTTGTGCTGGCCACACTATTGCTGATGCAATAAGCAACAAGCCAGGATGCCACTGGTCTTCCTGGTCACCTGGGCTCACTGCTGGCTCACGTTCAGCTGGCTGTTGACCAGCACTCCAAAGTACTTTTCTGCCAGGAAGTTTTCCAGCCACTTGCCCCCAGCCTGTAGTGCTACATGTGGTTGTAACCCAAGGGCAGGACCCGGCCCTTGGTCTTTTTCTCATATCATTGGCCACTGCCCATGGATCCCTGCTATCCAGATCCCTCTGCAGAGCTTTCCTACCCTAAAGCAGATCAAGATTCCCTTCCAGCTTCGTGTCCTCTGCCAACTGACTGAGGGAGAATTTGATCCCCTTGTCCAGGTCATCAAGAAAGATGAACAGGACTGTTCCCAATACTGAGCCCTGGGGAACACCACTGGATGTAACTCCATCCACTACCACTCCTGACAGTTTTTCTACCCTGCAAAGAGTGCACCTGTCCAAGCCATGGGCTTCCAGCTTTTCCAGCAGAATTCTGTGGCAGACAGTGTCAGAGGCTTTACTGAATTCCAGGTAGACAACACCCCCTGCCTTCCCCTCATCCACTGGGCAGGTCTCCTTGTCATAGGAGGAAAGCACGTTGGTCAAGCAAAACCTGCCTTTTCTAAACCTCTGCTGGCTGGGCCTGATCCCCTGCATGTGCCATGTGATCACACTCAAACTGTTCCACAACCTTCCTTGAGCACTGAGGTCAGGCTGACAGGCTGCTGGAATCCTCCTCCCAACCTTTCTTGCAGATGGGTGTCACATTGGCTAGCCAGCAGCTACTTCCTAATTATTGCAGATGCTAATCAGACAGGTTTGCCTTTGCTGGCAGATGTACTGGGACAAAAGAGTTGGTTTTCCCTTCAATGCCAAAATGGTCATAAGACCTTCCAAAACTCACACGGAGAATATCTGCAGTGAAAGTGGTTCTGTCTCTGTAGCACTACTGCTGTATTTTGGGGGTCAGGGGAGTTGAAATTCAAAACTGTGGAAGATGTATAACTAAACAAAATAATGAATAAAATTATCCAAGGGCTAAGCACGAAATAGTGAGGCACTGTCACAGCATTGGTTCTCAAACTGCTGTTGCAATCCCTCATTTGACCTGCTGCTGCTGTAAGTGGCAAATAAAACTCTCAGGAGATTAAGATGAAATTTCAGCTGTCTGTTCACGTGAAATTGTGTTTATCCTCCTCCTGTGAGATTCAGAGGACTGCAATGTATGTTCCTGTGTGAGCTTCTTTCCATCTTAGCCCATAAAGGTCTTTTTTTTAATTCTAAGCTGAACATAGCTGAACATTCCCAGCTGGGAAAAATGCTTTATTTAAGCCTTGCAAACTTTAAAAAAAAAAAAAATCAATGCTCCCAAAGCCATATCATGCTTCCTTGGTAGTGAAAATTGGAAATGTTTTCTACTTTGATGGGAGTTCTATTTCCTAAAGGTCTTATTGTACAAAAAAAATATTTCAAGTAAGGGTTAATTCATTTTTTCAGCTCCTTGCTGGTTCAACTTTAGTTCAACAGAGTGTTTGAGGCCAGTTCTGTAACCACCTAAGTGAATTAATGATATTGAATGCATTTTTACTGAAATCTGATCCCAAACATGGGAGAGTAGGAGTAGAACACTGCTACACCAGTGTACTAAAGTTAGAGCCATGGATGTCCCAGGCTAGCGGAGCCTGGCTGAGTGCTGAAACTGAAGGGGGAGATTTTGTTTAAGAAACTGAGCATGGAAATTGGGAAGGCTGGGAAGAGAGATGTAGATTCTCTACATCTGCCCCTGCTGTCCTGCAGGGAGCAGGCTGTGGTCACTCACCAACACATTCCTGATTGAGTTACTGAAACCCAGACAATTGTTTGGTTGGTTGGTTTTTGGTTTTAGGTGTTTATTTCATGCATTCATTGCAAGTGTGACTTATGATTTCTCCACTACAGCCTCAGAGCAGAAGGCTGCTCCAGCACCCACAGCACACAGGTGATGAACTCTGCTCCCTCCCTGACTTGCTGCCACTCCTGTTGTAGGGGGCAGACCCAAGATGCTGTTCTGTGCCATCTATTTCCAGCTCAGGGAGCTGGGCAGAACCAGGGGGAATTAGAGAAGCACAGAGCCTTTTCCCATCCACCTTGAGGCAGCTTGTGGAAGAGGAGGGATTTATTTGCTTTGCCCGGATTGGGATTTTTGCAGTGAAAAACTCCAATCTGTGACTACAGACTCTAGGTAATATTGGTAGATATAAAATACACGACACTTTCCCACCTTTATTTAACCTTTCCTTCTTCGCCAGCTCTAGACCCCTTGCTCTGGCAAAACTTCCCTAAGCTGGGGATCCTTCCCCTGGACCTCATTTTCCACCACCAGGTGGCAGAAAAATACTCTACAGTGGCAGGGAACGGGACGGAGAGGCACACCCAGAAAACCCCCACTACATCATTAACTTAATTACTTTTCACTCGCAGGTATCACAAGCTTCAGACCACCTTATGAAAATACCTAGATCACTATTGTATCATATCAGACACATAGATCAGTATCGCTTTTGGAGACCACATGGCTGCTGTATGTTTAGAAAAATAAAAATACTTAGGTGGATTTTAGCAAGAGAGAGTCTCTGGCAGCATTGGTGGAAATTGTCTCTCTTATAAACTTTTAAAAACTTATTAAAATTGCCAAAATCCCACGTAGTATTATAAAAAAGAGACTTTGATATTGAAGACCGGTAAAGAACCAGAATAAAGTTGATTGTGCTGCAGCACCCAACATTCTTACTCTAAAAGATTATAAAATCACTGGCTACAGCTTCATGTTGTGCTTAATCCAATTTAACTGCAGGACTCAAACCCCAGGCATGAAATTCTGCCCTAAGAAACAAAGCCAAAAGCAAGTTTAGGGTTTTTATTTTTTTTTTTTTGGTAACTGAGCAAAATGTCAGTCAGACAAAGCAAAATTGGCTTCTGTGGGCACAGCAGACCAATCCCCAGAGAAAACAGCCCCAGACAAAACCATGTTAAATAAAGAGACGTGTAGACACCTCAGCAAACCATTACTTTAAGTGGATACAAATTTGTACTGAATTGGGCTGCATTTGGTTCTGACAGACTGAGTATGCACTGATTTCAGGTTCCTGGATGGCTTCCTAGACTGTTAATCTGTTGTACAACTACTCAGCCCACCCTTTCATTAACAAGAAAGCCATAATCACTGCATTTGATAGGGGTCCCAGCTCTCCAAGACGGCTCTTGGTGAGGCCATGCCAGCTAGACACTGTCCATTAAGGGAATTTGTTAGAAGAGCAGCTCTTTCCTGAATAGCATTCAGATTTAGACATCTCCTAAGCACTGCATTTTTCATCCTGACATCTTCTCAAGTGTATACAGATGCAGGTTTTAGAGCTATCCTGCAAACTTTAGAGTTAAACTCAGACATTCTAAGAAAAGAGCTTTGGGTATAGCCCTTGAGGGGACAAGGAACATCCATAGCCTGTGGGGCTATGGCTGCTGCTGCTGTAAGGGTTGAGAGAATTGTGATCAGCCCCTGGATGGACCCTCAGGCAACTGGTCCTGGGGAGGTTGTCAAAGCAGAAGGGATTTGCAGTGAATTGTGACTTGGATAGGAGAACTTTGGGAGGCAGGACTTCTCAGAGGAGATTTGCATTACTCGAGCATCACATACTTTAAATAATTTGGGAAGGGCTGATGTGGGCGTTTGAGATGCTCAGTGATAAAGGTTTGGGATGGGAGGAGTTAGGGAAGTCACTGGATGGCAGCGCCTCAGGCAGTTCTAACCAGATCTTCAGACTGGGGCCAAGGACTTGTGTGTAAGGACTGTTGGAGCTGTTCCTTCCTGCTCTCCCATGGAAAGCAGAGGAAACTTCAGCTTAGGATCTCTGTAGGGGAGAGGTGTGGTTTCCAGCTCAGATTAAGTCAACATGAAATGATGCCAATGCTGAAGAAAGACGGTGGTTTTTGGGAAGGACAGTCTTTGAGCAGTTAAACACCCTAATGATGCTGCACCCTCATCCTCACATGGACTTCTTGGGAAGCCTATAATCTTAAAGCTGAACTGAAGTGATTTAAAAATAATCTCTACAGAAGTTGGTTGCACTCTCAAATCATTAAATTTAAATAGTTAATGGGTATAAAAATCATAGAGACACATATTTTGAAAGTGCTTCTTTGCTTAACTATCAGAACATAAAAACTATGTGATCTTGTGTTTCTGCTGGAAGAATGATGTGAAGACACATGGTAAAACCTTGAGCTATAGTGAGGAACAGGTTAGAAATTTTTATTTTACTTTCAGAAATACAAGTAACTGCAAGCATAGGGCTGTATTACATTCTTTGAGATAACTGCACATGGAAATAAGTCAGTGACAATAGTGTCAGCCTATAGGCAGGTAAAAAGGAAGATGTGCCATGGGCTGAGAAGCCTATGTACTACCTACAAACATCAGAAATCAAGAGTCCATTGAAGCTGATGAGAATCTTTGCACTGATATCAATATGATGTCACCTTATATATATATATATGATTATATATAGACACACGATTATATATATACATATACATATATATGTATGTGTATATATGTATGTGTGTGTATATATATACACAAATAATCAAATAATGATCTATAATACCTGATCCACAGTACTGTGAATTGGTACTGAAGAGCTTGTCAAGAGGATGGTAGGGAAGGTCATGAATTGCACCTTGGGGAGTTTGGGAAGAAGGCGCACTTTGGGGCGGAATATATTCCAGGTCCAAGATGCAGAATGAGTATAACTGAGAGGAAATGTCTGACAAAATTGCAGTATTCAGATAAGAAACTAGAACCTCATCCAGAAAGAACACACTGTCAAGGTCAGTTCTGCACACTGAGTGTAGCAGAAATTTGCATTTAACCCAGGTAAGTCTGTATACAAAATGTCTAGAAGAGTCATCTCTGTATTTCTTCACGATGGTAGTTCTTGGTAGTAGTTTCAAGGGCTTATATATGTTTTTCTCACTTAAGCTTCAACAGAAAAAAATGTAGATTTGGGGCCTTCTGCAGCTGTGATGCTGAGGGAAATCCCTCTGCTGTCAGAAGACGGTGGGATGGGAAGACTGTGCAGCTCTGCTACTCCACTGAAGTGTAAATGGAAGCTTACAGCCCATATTTCACCCAGTAAATTTGTTTCTGTGCTGGGAAGAACAGTAGTGCTGATGTGGAACAGCAAGATCTGTTCTTCTTTGCAATAAAAGCACCAGGTACCCACTGCCTCAGCTGGCAGAAGAGATACACTCTGTCCAAAATCCCCAGGAAGCCTGCTCTCACAAAAAAGATAGGAGGAAAACTGAGCTGGCAACTGTAGATTCCAAGGGAGCACAAGACTCTGGGATCTTGCCAAAGGTCTGGTGCAAGTGGGAGGTTGCAGCTGATTTTTGTGAATGAGAAGAGGTCTGCAGGAGGAGGTAGAAAATGGCTGGATCGTGTCAGAGCATTGTGAGCACAAGAATTTACTGGGTAATTACTTTTAGAAGGCTAGATGGAAAGAGAATGATGGGCAGAGTAGGAAGGTACACACACAGGACCTGCATTTTTGTGGGGCACAGTGACAAGCTGTAGCTGTCCCCAACACACACCTAGTGGGGATGATGGCAGGTTCAAGTGCCATAAAATATCTCATGGCCTAATATAAACCTTCCCAAAATAACAAACTCACTTTTTTAAAGGGTATCTGATTTCTGGCTTTTCCTTTTTGGGTGTTAAATTTTGGGCCATGAAGGCTGCAAGCTGAGGGTCTCTGATTGCCTAGCAAAGAAGTTTATAGTCAGCAAAATCATCCCTCCTCTGTTTCCTTCTGTACATTCTCTGTGAAGACTGACTGCTATGAATACACAGCTCTGGGCTTAAACCACAGGCAGGAGCATTCATTCCTGCAAGCTGAGAAGGTGGCTTTTGTGGTATGACAGAGCTGGAGCCACCATCCCACCCCACAGAGGACATTCTGGATGGAGTTTCACCTCCCAGCTCATCTGAGCTAACTGTGGGCTACCAGAGAACGGGAGGTGTTGGCCTCCTCCCTCGGTCCCTCACACATGGTGTCCCTGCTGTGTGACACCCAGAGACTGCTGCCACAGGAGACTAATCCAGCAGGATGTGGATGCATTTCCTGTGGGATGAGTGAACTGATCCAAATCACCAAGTGGGCATGTGATTGCTAATGCAAGGGCTGGAGCCAGGGCTGGGAGAAAGGAAGAGTGGGATCAGCACTTTGGCAGTAGACTGCAGTTAAGTTGGGTTAAACACAGCACAAAGCTGTACTCTGAAAAACTCATCACATCGTGATGATTTTCATTTGGTAACTACACCCCAGAGTGACAACTAGTACTTGCAGGAATCCATATGTTTATTTATTCAACAGATGAATACAATACACTTCTGTCAACACAAGATTTTACAGGTAACAGCTGGTATATAATGAAATTAATGAAGAGCAAAAAATGAGATAATCCTTGAATTAAAATAGTGAAGTAGTGCAGTCAGTTGTAACACTGCTACTTATCACTTGTCAATGAGATACAGTGCAACTTTCTGTGCTGGGACAACTGTAGCCTGCAAGCAAACATTTCACATCTGTGATGACATGGACTGTCTAAGGTGCGTGTCTCAGCATGATTACAGGGTCACAGAATCACGGAATAATTTGGGCTGGAAGGGATGACCTTTAAAGGTCATCTAGTCCAACCTCCCCTGTTGGGGACAGGGACATCTTCTAATAGACCAGGGTGCTCAGAGCCCAGTCCAATCAGACTTTCAATGTTTACAGGGACGTGGCACCCACCACCTCTCTGGGCAACCTGTTCCAGCATTTTATCACTCTCATTGTAAAAAACTTCTTCCTTCTATCTAATCTAAATTGAGTCTATTTTAGTTTAAAACCATTAAAAGTCTCCCTTAATGGATCCATTTAGTCTGGAGAGTTCGTTAGTCTGCTGTCTACACAGACATTAACCTGAGGTCCCCATTATAAAATGTGAAATGTGAGAAGAACATAGAGAAGGTATGTTTTCTTCCATTTGCATATGTTTGGTTTGTGTGACAAGGGGCTAAGAGAAAGGCTTATAAAAAGCAAGATACAATACATTGATGCTCTTTAGGGGCAGAGGCATAGGACAGTAAAATCAATCTCGTGTCTTAATGAGCTCTAGGTCTCCATCTAATTTTAATTGTCTGCCTGGAATACTAAAATACTTTCAGGCACTTATATTCTGCTCATTGTTAATAAACAGCATATAACACTTAAGATGTTTCTTCCATTTCCTGCCTCATTCTGGCTTATCCATTATGATTCTCAGTACTACAAGAAAGTGAATTTTCTTCTATTACGAATCTCAAAAACCTGTTGTTTTCTATGAATGATATGAATAACATCACTGCAGGAAGGGAAATATATACAAAACACCATGTTTTATAGAAACATAGAGAAATAAGGCTTTTTCTTTGGGGAATATAATTTATTTCCCCTTTAGCATTCACAAGATCTAAAGTAGAATGCCATTGTTTGAACTTCCAGCTCTACTTCTGTAATTGACAAAACCATTTTCTGACAAGTGACTTGTTGAACCAGAACATAAATGCACAGCCAAATCAAGTGGTGGAAGGCAAGCTGTATGCTTTTGAAAATACACAAGCTTCCTCTGCTGGGAGAAATTCACAGCTGCAGGGTTACCCATGGCATCTTGAGAGGAAGTAAGGCTTCATCATGAACTTTGTAGAAGGGACACTCTCTCCAATGGAAATTGAAAACCAAAATTTTAAAATTTTGGTGGAAACAGAGAAAACCCCAATGTCTTGTAGGTGTACCATTGCTGCATAGTTTGGAAGTACACTGGAAACTAATCTTGTGGAGCATATATAACCAAAGGCAGGGAAAATATCAGTCCTGGACAACACAGGGATATTTTTTGTTATTTACAGGGAAATGTGCTTTTTATAACTAAACATATATTTTTTTAAAAATAAAATTGCATCCTACCCTTGTGTGGTTCCTTGGCTCATTCCTGGGAGAGTATGCTGCTGTTTGAGCAGATCTCCCAGGAAGGAAAGCCAAAAGGACTGGGCATTGATCTGAAAAGAGAAGCCATAGTCAGGATGACTCAGTGTTCAGAAGTGAACGTTAATTATACCTTTGGGGTTTAATTCACTGATTTAGGTATTTCATGTTTATAAAGTTTTCCCAGAAAGCTGCTTTTCTGTAGGGCCACATTGAGGATATTTACAGCACTCATATTCTGACATTCTTCTACTCTGCTGAAGGAGCACATTTTCAGTGCTGACCCCCCATGTGCTGGCATGTCACTCAGCAGTCACTCAGTCTGAGATTTTTCTTCAACTCCTTGGGCTTTGTTTTAGTTTCTCCCTCATAATGATTGGCAATATGAGACTGTCAATTTTCTTTAGTTTATTTCCTAGCTTATTCATATGCTAGCAAGATATGCTGAGCAAGATGGGTCCCATACTGGTCCTTTGACAGCCTACTGGTAACACTCCCCACTGTTAAAAGTTTTTGTATTTTTCTTTCCTCTCTATCATCAGTTAGAGACCCCTGTGAGGACTTCCCCTCTTGTCCCAGGAACACTTAAATTCTTAAAGGTCCATCTGTGAAGAGCCTCGTTAAAGCTGCTGTGCATTGTGTGATACAGGCAAGAGTCACATTTTTATTATTCTAAGTTAAAAAAGAGCTGGGTTCCTGGTGCACCTTTCATCTTAGAAAACACCAATGACCTTCCCTTGCTCATTTGGGAAGTTTCAGTCTTTGTCAGTAAGGAAAACATATTTTCTTCACAGGTATTTATAAGCAGAAGTTCACAGTCACAGCCTTTACAATTATGTAATTATATTTTTCTTTTGTAACTATTTTCTTACTGTTGGAGACTGAAATGTTATAATTTATGGTTTAAACATAACGAGCAAGGCAGAAAATCTTTGCATATTGAAAGTACCATGTTAAATTGAAAGCAAACCAGTTATTGAGAAGTTGACAGATAAAATAAATTGAATCTTTGAATGCTGGGAACATCTGGCTTCAAAAAGATACATCAGAGAACTGTCTTAATGATAAGAAGTGTTTATTTTTGAAGTCCCAGTCATTGTATTGGGATGGTTGGCTAGAATAACATGTAATCATTCTATTTTTAATAAAGATTTCTGCAAGACTAGCCTTTCTTTGGACTATAATACACAATCTTTTTTTACTCAAAAAGATTTTAAAAACCCACAAAAGGTTGAAAAAAGGAGAGGAAAAATTTGAAAAGTTTCTGTTATTTAGTCTAGGAGAGGGAGCTGAAATTTAGGTTGAAAGACTAGCATTTACAAAATGAACAGCAAACACACACATTCATTATTTCAAAATTACATTCAAAACTATTATTTAAAAATTTCTACAAGTCCTGGGAGAAATTGGAAGTGTATCAGAACATAAGATACAGTATAAAATTTAGAAGCTGACAAGATATTAGACCTTCTAATACATTGTTTTGACTTCAATAGAACTTAATTTGGACTGGTATCTGGTTTGTGACTGAAGAGTTTTGAATCTGCCCCTTTGTTTTCCTGCATTTGACAAGTAAATCTGCCCACAGAGTTTATTCCATGGCTCAAACAGTAATTTATCAGGCACAGAATCTTGTTGAACATATGATGCAGAACTTCAAAGCCTTGAGATGAAATAAACCCACGGTGGTATACAAGGAACAGAAAGACCCCATGGTGGCCCCAGGCCGGGAGCTTACATGGTGGAAGTCACTTCAGAGCAGCATAGGAACTTTTTTGTCCTTATGTGCCTTGACCTAGAGAATCTACAACCTAAACATAGAAAGGGAATTAACAAGATAAAGCAGAATCACCTCTACCAAGTCGAGTATATATTCCTTGTGAAAATTATATTTAAATCCCAAAGAATATACTCATTGACAGAAAATAACAGTTCTATACCTTTCATAATACAAAAGAGAAAACTTGTGTATCTTTTTTATCTTGACTCCACACTGAATGTGCAACTGCAGAAAAAGTAAAGCAGCTGATAAAAGCTGTATCGTAATGACTATATAGAAAAAAATGCAAAATAAAACTGCATAAACAATAGTAAAACTGACATTTTCTCAATGAGGATTTTTAATATTATGTGATGTAGCAAAAGCTCAATTATATTCATAAGACAAAGGAAAAGGTTCACTTGTAGCCCACTGACTTTCTTCCTAGCAAGCTAGAAAAACTTACTTCAAACAGTGGAGCAACCATGGAGATATTAAACCTCTTTAAAAAAAAAAATTGCAAAAATGCTTTAGAAAACAATCTAGATAGAGAGTTTTGATACTGATTCTCATGATTGTTATTTGATTTTTGGTTGAGGTAGAACACAAATGAAAAGACTTTACATTTCTTTGAAAATTACATACCAGTAAACAGTAGAAACTTATTGATATTTCCTAAAGCCAAATGCCACAGAATCTCAACTCCACCCAGCATTAAGGAAATTATCAACTCCTTCATGAACAACTGAAAAAAGAATTCCAATAATTCGATTTTCTATACACTTTCTAGCCATCATCCTTTCCTGTTCCACTGTACTCAAGGGCTGGTATATTTAGTTTATCTTCTCAGGTAAAAAACCAATGTGCTTATGTGTGGGCACACTTATTTGCCTGCATAAGGCTGTTTGCTAATTTTATTTGAATAATACTTTGAGGCAGACATCTTAGGAACATTTATGTGTTTCCAAGTTTCAGGGAAACCATATTGTGTAGCGTTAACTCAGCCCACATAAGACAACAACGAATACCGTAACTATAGGAAAAACTTCAGTGGAAGTTCCAACCACTTTTCAATAACACCATTTTCTATTTTCAAATGTTTCTTGCAGTTAAGACATTTGTACAAACTCTAATGAATTATGTCATGACAAGCAACTTATGCTACAGTGGATGCCTGCTTTATAAAAAAATCACTTGAAAAGGCAGCGAACCTCGCTGTCCTATATAGATCCCAGCCCCACCGGCTGACAGGTTTCAAAAACTTTAACACTCATGAAACTCCCTAGGTTTTTGTTCCGGGGCGGAAAACGGAGAAAATCTTAGGGCATTCCATGGCACATAGGGAAGCTGTGTGATTGAGCTGTTAAATTCCAGTTGTAACAAAGAATAGAACATTGTCGAGTCCTCAAGGGATTTGCATGTACGCAGAACTTCTGCGTGGGAGAGACCTCAGTGCTGACCCACTCTGCTCCCGCTGAGGAACTACAGGAGAAGCACGACTGGCATCTGGGGGCTTCTGGGGCTTTTCACAGGAAGTCAAGCGCCTCCTGGCACCGCGGCCTTTAGCGGAGCACCGGCGTTGCGGTGCCTGCCCCGGGCTCCGGGCGAGGCGCGGCAGGAGCCCCACACGCCGCCACTGCGGCCGCTGCCGCTGGGGCCGCTCCCGCCGCGCCCATGGCGGCGGGCGGGGAGGGACCGCGCCGGGGGA